>JAODAL010040229.1:0-37101 GCA_025379985.1 Phyllomedusa bahiana
TTTTTCCTATTTTTTTATTAGCCCGGCCCCCAAACCATTGCATTTTTGCGGCCCATGGGAAAAATTAATTCCCCACCCGGGTTGAGTATAGGTTGGCTGGGGGGGTCACCCAAAAGCTCAAAAGAAGTAACGTTCTTCATTAAGGAGAGACACCATTTAGGTGTGGGCGGGGATTTCTACACCTTGGTAATTCCACTGGAATTGAAATATATTCAAATAAGCCCATGGGTAAAGAGGTCGGCCCCTGCAACACCTGTTGGATGTATCAGTCTCCAAATCACATCTGACGAACCTTGAAATCGACTGGGGCAAACCCAAAAACCCAGTTCATCTATTTTTGTGCTTTCACCAGGTTGCCAGTAGCTTGTGCTGCCAGGAAAACTACCCATGGAGAATACTCTTCTTCTCCGTTTGTTTGTCCCCTGATGATGTGGCCCAAAGCTATCCAGCAGCAGCAGCAGCTAAGCATCACTGGTGATGGCTTCTCAAGTAGCTTCACCAATGTGTTGGAAAAAGACGCAGAAGTGCCAAGAATATTTCCACTTTATATTCCACTTTTTTGCAGGTCCCAGCAGGAAGCAGAAATATATTTCACAAGATTATGTTGTAGAAATTGGTAAAATTCCTTATTTGCTATTAAAACGCCCTTGTTTTGTGGCCAACATGAAAAGGAAGCCCCAAGGGGGCCAATGCTCGCAGAGAAAGCAATGTGCTATGGTGACAACTTCACCCAACACTTCAGATGGGAAGAGAATTGCAGCTTGGGCTGTTTTTATTTTAAATGCTTCAATTGAATTGATGTAAATTGAGTGAAATAACTAGTGGGTCAACTATAACATGAAGGGCGTAACATGGGGCCAAATCCATCATTCCTCTTTTTCCTCCCTCCCCATTTGTCTTTCCCTGTTTATCAGTGATTGGGACTTCCCTTCAGCTCTGAGGCTTACGCTCCAGTGCCGTCTCATAGACGGGGCCCCTTTTTGCAATCCTTGTAGGCAGTGTCGGACTGGGGGGTCTGGGGTCCACAGGGGACTTGATCTGGGGGGGGGGCTCACAGGGGAATTGATCTGGGGGGGGGGGCCCACAGGGGGATTGATCTGGGGGGGGGGGGGTCCGGGGAATTGTCTGGGGGCTGGGGGGGGGGGCCCACCCCCCCCTCTGTACATGATAAATTACGGCCTTTCGGACATAAACGCGCCATTTTCCCAATAATACAGGTGCAAAACAGAATTTTAAATTTTGTGGGTACAATGTGTAAAACATTTGAGTCTAACGTATCATAGACACAGGGCTAAGTAGCTCCTCCATATCCCTCCCCCATATAAAATACCCCCTCCACCCAATAAAATTTCCCCCCCCCCTATACAATATCCCTCCCACCAAAAAATACCTCCCCCACCACATAAAATACCCCCCGCCACCATATACAATATCCCCCCCACCGCATCAATATCCCCTCCCCCACATACATACCCCCCTCCCCCCACATACAATATCCCCCCCACCCACATAAAATATCCTCTCCACCCGATACAAACCCCCCTCCACCCGCATAAAATATCCCCCTCCCCCACATACAATATCCCCTCCACCCACATACATATCCCCACCACCCACCTACAACACCCCCCCCCCACATACCAAAATTCCTCCCCCCACATAAAACCCCCTCCCCCCACTCCCAAAACCCTCCTCCCCCAATAAAAAACCCCCCACCAAATCAATATCCCTCCCCCACATACAATTCCCCCCCCACCCAAAAAAACACCCCTCACCCACAAAAAATATCCCTCCCCCACATAAACATCCCCCCACCCATAACATTTTCCCCTCCACCCACAACAATATCCCCCTCCCCCCACATACAACATCCCCTCCCCCACAACATATTCTCCCCCACCCACATACAATACCCTCTCCACCACATCAATATCCCCCTCCCCCATAAAATATCCCCCCCCCCATTACAATATCCCCTCCACCCACATACAACATCCCCTCCACCCAATACAATATCTCCCTCCCCAATACAATATCCCCCCCCACCCACTTACTTCCCCTCCACCCAATACAATTCCCCCCCACCCCATCAAACCCCCCCCACCCAATAAATATCCCCTTCCCCCAATACACTATCCCCCTCCATCACATACAAACCCCCCTCATCACATACAACATCCCCTCCCCCACATACAATATCCCCCTCCCCCCATAAAATTTCCCCCCCTCCCCCCCATACAAATCCCCCCCCCCAAAATCAATATCCCCTCCACCCACATACAAATCCCCCTCCCCCCCCTTACATATCCCCCCCACCCCAAAAATACCCCCCTCCCCCCATTTTAAAACCCCCCTCACCCCTTACAAATCCCCCCCCACCCAATAAAATACCCCTCCACCACATAAAATTCCCCCCCCCACCCCATAAAATATCCCTCCCCCCACTAAAATACCCCCCCCCCCCAATACAATACCCCTCCGCCCAATACACTCCCCTCGCCCACATACAATACCCCCTCCGCCCACATACCATATCCCCCCCCCCACATACAATACCCCTCAACCACTACAAATCCCCACAACCCCAATACAATATCCCCACAACCCACATAAAATATCCCCCTCCCCCAAATACAATTCCCCCCCCCCAATTTTCCCCTTGGTCACGCCCCTCACCCCCTTCTAAAATAACCCCAGAAAAAAAGAAAAAAGTGTAACTCCAAATCACAGGTGGTTTTCCCTCACTCTGCAATCGGGAACCCTGTCGCTGCCACTATACCGTGACGATTAACCTAAAACACTCCCCATTGGAGATCCATAGAGGTTGAACAGCTCAGGTATAACCCTACAACACTGCCTATAGGACCACATAGGGTCAGCACCCCCTCAGGTTAAACTACAAACCACCTTGGGAACATAGGGGTCAAAAAAAGCTAGGTAAAACCTACAAACCCCCACATAGGGGTAGACCCCACCCCGGGTATAACCTACAACACTGCATATAGGACCACAAAGAGGTAGAACCAGCTAAAGGTTTAACCTAAAACCCCCAAAAGGACCAATACGGTAGACACCAGCTCAGGATAACCTACAACAAGCCATATAGAGCCCAATAGAGGTAGACCCCAGTTTTGGTATAACCTAAAACCCACCACTTTAGAGACCCCAAAGGGTAAACCCCAGCTCCGTATAACCTACGCACGCCATTGACCCTAGAGGTCGGGACCCCAGCTCAGGTATAAAAACCTCGCCCCGCCATATAGAGACCACATAGAGGTTCAGACCCAGCTCGGTTACCCTACAACCCACCTTTTTGGACCACATAGGGGTCAGGCCCCACAGTTCAGGTATAACCTCACCACCCCTTATAGAGACCAATAGAGTAGAACCAGCTCAGGTTAACCCACAACAACTGTAAATAGGGACCACAAGAGGTCAGACACCAGCTCAGGTATAACCTACAACAACACCTATGGGGCCACATAGGGGGTCAGACACAGTCGGTTTAAAAAACTACAAACCCGCCTTTTAAGAAAACATAGGGGGTCAGCACAGCTAGGTTAAACCTACAACACCACATATAGAGACCAATAGAGTTTTGACACCGTCAGGTATAACCAAAAAAAAACCGCCATTATAAGAACACTTTTGAGGTCAGACCCCCAGCTCAGGTAAACCCTAAAAAACTGCTATATGAGACCCCAAGATCAGAACCGCTCAGGTAAACCTACAAAACCGCCATATAGAGCCACTTTAGAGGTCGACACCAGCCGGGTTTTTAAAAAAACACTCCCATATAGAGCCCAATAGAGGGGGGACCCCGGTTTAGGTTTTAAAAACCTACAACACTGCTATATGGGACCCATAGTGGTCGACACCAGCTCGGGGTCACCATCTTTTTTTAAAATATAAAAAAAAAAAAACCCCGAAATCGGGGGATAACGGAGCGGTTCCTATCTGATGGTGTTTTTCTTCATGGGTCTTTTCTTATTCCCCTTTTTTTCTGTTCTTTAACACCCCCCCAGATGACTTGCCCCGGCACAATCATCCCTGCAAAAATTAAACAAATATTTAGAATCCCTTTTTTCCCCGCACCCCTTTTATTATTCCCCCCTCTGTACAAGTTTCCCCAAGGGGTGGGGGGGGAGAGGGGTTACAAGCCATAAAATTAGGGGCCAAAGTTTCCTGAGGGGTTGGAGGATGGGGGGGGAGGATTTAACCCCTGGAGTTTAATGCTAAATATGGGTGCCCCCCTCTAAAATTATATTCCCAGTAGGAGGCAAGACCCTGGGTAGGTGGCCCAAATGGGAAAGGCCCCAGGAAAACTAGATGGGCCCCTATTTGGTAGGTAGCCCCCCGCTGGATAATTTGGGTTTAGGCCAGCCCCGGAGGTGGTGGGTCCCTACCCACAGGTGGGTGGGGAAACAGCCCCAGGTAGATAAGCGGGGGGCCCCCATTTAGGAAGTAAAACGTCTACAGTTTGGTTTTGGGGGACCCCCGTTTTAAAACTTTTGGTAGGTGGGGGTTTTCCCCCCGTTAGGTAAGCTGTAGGTAGTTTTGGGGCCCCTTTTTTTATAGGCTGCAAGCAGTTTGGGACCCCCCTTTAGGGAGTTTTCAGGCAGTTAGGGGTTCCCCTTTTGGTAGTATACAGGGCGTTTGGGCCCCCTTTTTTGTAGGGTTTCAGGGAGTTGGGCCCCTTTGGTGTATACAGGCGTTGGGTTCTCCCTTTTGGTACTATACAGACAGTTAGGGGTCTCCTTTGGTATATTAGACAGGGTTTTTTTGGGGTCTCCTTTAGGTACTATACGACAGTTGGGGGCCTCCTTTAAGTGTTACAGGCGTTAGGGGTTTCCTTTAGGGAGTATCAGACTTAAGGCCCTTTTAGGG
The DNA here is from genome assembly GCA_025379985.1 of Phyllomedusa bahiana. Taxonomy (NCBI): domain Eukaryota; kingdom Metazoa; phylum Chordata; class Amphibia; order Anura; family Hylidae; genus Phyllomedusa; species Phyllomedusa bahiana. Next base: position 4,888 of record JAODAL010040229.1, read on the forward strand.
AAACAGGCAGTTAGGGCTCTCTTTTTGGTAGTTTTAGGCAGTTGGGGGTCGCTTTAGATAGTATACGGGGTTTGGACCCCCCTTTGGATAGTTGCCAACTTTTTTTAAAATGGAAAAAGCAGGAGATTTAGCAGGGCGGCGCGTGCCCCGGCAAAAATTTGCTGGCACGCCCATCTTTTTTGTGTGCCCCGCTCCTTCAAAAGCCACACCCACTCCCCTAACTGCTAAGGCTTTGGAAGAAAAACCGGGTTGCCCTTTTGCCAGGGGAGTGCCCCTTAAGGCGGAAGATGCCCCTTTTTAGCCAGGGTAGTTTGCCCCCCCTTGGGTTTCCCGTATTGCCCCCTTTTTAGCCAGGTGAGCCCCCCTTTTTAGTCGGATTACCCCTTTTTTTAAACCAGGTATTTCCCCTTTATTAGCCCGGTAGAGCCCCTTTATTACCCCGGTAGAGCCCTTATTAAGAAAATATTGCCCCCCCTTTAGTAGTCAGGTATTGCCCCCTTTATTAGCCAGGTATTGCCCCCTTTGTAGTAGGTATTGTCCCCTTTATTGCCAGGGATTGCCCCTTTTTAGAGGTATTGCCCCTTTAGCGCCGGTTTCCCCCCCTTTATTGCCGGTATTGCCCCTTTTTTGTCGGTATTGACCCCTTTTTTAGCCCGGTATTTCTCCCTTTATTAGCCAGGTATTGGCCCCCTTTTTTGCCCGGTTTGCCCCCTTATGAGCCAGGTATTGGCCCCCCCTTTAGCAAAACCAGGTATTTCCCCCCTTTTTTATCCAGGTATTTACCCCTTTTTTAGCCAGGTATTGCCCCCTTTATTTCCCCGGTATTTACCCTTTTTTTGCCAGGTATTTCCCCCCTTGTAGGGGGTATTGCCCCTTTTTTAGCCGGGATTGCCCCGTTAGTAGTAGGTATTGCCCCTTTATTAGCCAGGGGATTGCCCCCCTTTAGGAGTAGGTATTTACCCCCTTTTTTAGCCAGGTATTGACCCCCTTTTTTACCAGATAGTGCCCCTTTTAGTGTCAGGTATTTCCCCTTTTTGTAGCCCGGTATTGCCCCCCCCTTGTTTTCCCGGTTTTTGCCCCCCTTTTTGAGCCAGGTTTGCCCCCATTTGTAGTCAGGTTTGACCCTTTTATTGCCCGCAGTGCCCCCCTTTGTAGCAGGTATTGGCCCCCCTTTGTAGCCAGGTTTTGGGCCCTTTAGTAGTAGGTATTGCCCCTTTGTAGCCGGATTGCCCCCCTTTTGCCCCTTTAGTGTCAGGTTTGCCCCCCCTTTAGAGCCAGGTTTTTTGCCCCCTTTTGTGTAGGTATTGCCCCCTTTGTGTCAGGCATTGCCCCCCTTTTTTAGCAGGATTGCCCCTTTATTAGCCAAAGGGGTAAGAGCCCCCCTTGTTGTTTAGGGTATTTTGTTGGGTATTTCCCCCTTGTTAGAGGTTTGCCCCCCTTTTTGCCCGGGGTTTCCCCCCCCTTTTTTAGCCCGGTGGCCCCCCCTTTTTTAGCCAGGTAGATGCCCCCCCCCTTTTTGTAGCCCGGTTTGCCCCCTTGTTGTTGCAGGTATTGCCCCTTTTGTAGCCAGGTATTGCCCCCCCTTTTTGTAGCAGGTATTGCCCCCCTTTATTTTCCAGGGAAAACCCCCTTTTTTTATAAACCAGGAGAGCCCCTTTCCCCCCCTTGTAAAAGGTAGGCCCTTCCCCCCCCCCCCCCATTGTAGCCCGGTAGAGCCCCTTATAGCTAATAAAAATAAAATAATAAAAAAACCCCCTGCCCCACCGGCTCCTGGCTCCCGGACCCTCCCCGGCCCATCCCTCACGGGGGCAGGGGAGTGAGTGGCCGCGGGCCCCCCCCTGCGCCCCTGACCGTATATGGCCGCACCCCGGGCCGGCATACAGGGAGAGGGGGAGGGGGGAACGGTCCTCCTGTCATCCTGCACAGGAGACTCCGGGGGGTTTAAGGGCCCCCTGCGGCACTTCACTGCCTGTAGGGGGCCCGGGCGCAAAAAGGGGGCCCCCAGCGTACTCGTGCCCCGGCATTTAAAGAACCCCCCCGGGCCCGGGCGGCGGGAGGAATGCCGCCTCCCCGGGGGGCGGGGGGGGGACCCCAAAAAGCGGGACCCCCCGCCCAAAAAAGGGGGGAGTTGGCATGTATGCCTTTAGGTGATAAAGGGATTTTAGGGGCCTCCTTTAGTAGTTTGCAGGATGTCGGGCCCCCTTTATATTTAGGTAGTGGGCCCCCTTTAGGCGCCGGGGCCCCCCTTTGTAGTCAGGGCCTCCTTTTGTAGCCAGGGCCCCCTTTGTAGTCAGGGCCCCCTTTGTATTAGCCAGGGCCTCCCTTTGTAGCCAGGGCCCCCTTTGTAGCCAGGGCCCCCTTTATATTAACCAGGGCCCCCTTTATATTATCCAGGGCCCCCTTTATATTAGCTCGGGCCCCCTTTATATTAGCTAGGGGCCTCTTTATAGTCAGGGCCCCCTTTATATTAGCCAGGGATCCCCTTTGTATCCAGGGCCCTCTTTATATTAGCCAGGGACCCCCTTTGTAGTCAGGGCCCCCTTTGTAGCCAGGGCCCCCTTTATATTAGCCAGGGACCCCCTTTGTAGTCAGGGCCCCCTTTGTAGCCAAGGACCCCCTTTTTAACCAGAGACCCCCTTTGTATCCAGGGCCCCCTTTATATTAGCCAGGGACCCCCTTTGTAGTCAGGACCCCTTTATATTAGCCAGGGACCCCCATTGTAGTCAGAGCCCCCTTTATATTAGCCAGGGACCCCCTTTGTAGTGAGGGCCCCGTTTGTAGTCAGGGCCCCCTTTGTAGTCAGTGACCCCCTTTGTAGCCAGGACCCCCCTTTGTAGTCAGGAACCCCCTTTTGTAGCCAGGACCCCCTTTGTAGCCAGGGACCCCCTTTGATTAGCCAGGGACCCCCTTTGTAGCCAGGGACCCCCTTTGTAGCCAGGACCCCCTTTGTAGCCAGGGCCCCCTTTGTAGCCAGGGCCCGCCCCTGTAGGTAGATAAAAAAACAACAAACAGCCACTTACCTGGTTCCGGCTCCCGCTCCTGCCGCTCCGAGCTCCCGGCCGGCCTCTATTGCCGCCCTGCATAGAGGGCGCGGTGATGTGACATCACCGCGCGGCCTACGTCAGCAGTAGGGGCCGGCGCCCGGCAGGCTGAAGGCCTAACGCCTTCAGCCTGCCAGGGAGAGCAGCGGAGCACAGCGCTAGTTGGCGCTGTGCTCCACTGACACCGCGCAGCCCCGGGAGTCGGGGACATTAGTCCCCGGCTAACGGGCCCGGTCTCTGGACGCTCGGGACGCGGGGCCCGAGCGCTCAGTGACCGGATGCACGGACGGGCCCCGAGTAGCGACGGCACTGCCTCCGGGACCCACAGCAGCTCGGGGGGGCCCACCGGGGGATTCCCCGATCACCCGGCGGCCCAGTCCGAGCCTGCTTGTAGTTATATCCATGCTTAGCCTGTCAAACCATATTTTAAATAATATACAGTGGTATTTGTTTAAGATAACCACTCAGTTAAAAGGGTCTTTTTAAAGGGTGAGCCTCAGAATTAAAGGGGTATTCCAAGATTTTTTACAACCTCCTGCTGAATAGAAAATTACCCCATAGTTAGCTCGCCCATCACCATGGTTTCAGCATTGCCAGAGCTCCAGTATTCTCCCCCGTTCCCTCACTGGTGACATCATGTTCGTGGATCACAGGATCCTAAAACCAATCATATAGAACATGTGACCACAGGGGTCAGTGACTGGCTGCAGCATCATGTGACCCATCATCAGGACTCTGGTGCTCTGACGATGGGACAGGTAAGTATAGGATCATTTTCTATTTAAACATGGGGGACGGGGTTGTTAGGGAGTTTTTTTAAAAGTCTTGAAAATCCCTTTAAGCCCTTAATGACCGCCTGTCGACTTTTGACGTCGGGCGGTGCAGGTCATTCATGTGCAGCGACGTCTTTTGCCGTCACTGCACACATCGGGGTTTGCGGCTCCCGGCGCCGCAGCAGCGCTGAGAACAGGGCACTCCAAAACGCTTAACCGTTTTACTGACGCAGTTCGTGACCGTGGCGTAATCAAAGGGCTTTCCCCTGATCGGGACTCCGGTGAACAGAGCCAGGGAATGGCTGCACAGTCAGCCCCCGGGAACTAGAGTAGTCCCAGGGCTGTTTGTGTAAGAAGCCAGGGATCAGGGCAGGCTGTGTGCTGCCCTGACTGCTGCCTGTGTCAGACTGACACAGATTGTAATGTATTAGCATATATGAAAAAGTAAAACAGTTATCTCTTCATGGGATTTCATAAAAAAGTAAAAAACCTAAAAGTGTAGAAAAAAATAAATACAATAAAAAAAAATATTTAATAAAAAATAATTGTGCATATATTACAGCAAAAAAGAAAAAAACCTCACATATATTTTCCAATGCCCCGAAATAACCTTTGGGGAATTTTAATCTAACAATTTTTTAAGTGGAAATGTGAATGGAAAAAAAAAAAAATTTAAAAAAAAAGGGGAAAAAAATTTTAAAAAAATGCAATAATTTAAAAGCGAACTCAACACCCCCCAAAAAGTACAATTGTTTTGAATAAAAAAGGCCTCATGCATCTGCGTCATTGAAAAAAAAAAAAAATTTACGACTGTTGAAACGCAAGGAGGCAAAAACTAATGTGTGGTCATTAAGTATTTTTCAGGTGTTTGACTTAAGGGGTTAAAGAGAATCAATGTACATAGGGTTTAAGGGATAAGAAAAATAGGGGAATCAAATTGATCTTATGGAATCGGTCCCTCAAAGACGTTGCCCCTTTTGGAGATATTTCACTATATGTATAGCTTAAAACAAAAGGTCTTTAACCAGTGCTTCCCCAGCTATGTTAAAATTATAAAACCCAACTTGCCTGGTGGTCTCTGGCTGTGATAACATGGTAATGTGGTTTGCACAGCAGTTTCAGAGCTACAAGTTGGCCTCTAAAAATTAGAACACACATTTCGGCAGGTGGACCTGGATGTGCTCTGAGAGGCTGAATATTTGCTAAAAGGCTCACGGGAAAGAGCTGGGACTCTGTAGCACGCCCTATTGGATGCAGTGTTCCTCAAGTCACAGAAATGTCTGTCAATCACTGAGTAGGACCACCCACTGGACTCCTGAGCCCAGAATGAGCATGGATTTAAATGATTCATTTACAAGTTAAGTTGGATGTTTTCTTGCTTCTTGCTCTTCTGAAGAAAGTTGAAATACACTATTGTGGGAAACTATTTGAGGGGTTTATAAGTGACTACGCACATGATTATGTAGCTGAATATAGTATTATATGTGATGGCCAGCATGGTTTTACTAAAGTCTGAAGTCGCCAGACCAACCTGATCTGTTTATATGGAATAGAGGTCTGGATAGAGGGGCAGCTGTTTTTAGACTTTGCAAAGTCCAAAGTTTGGGTAAATGGAAGCCCATAGGGTTAGAAATAGCAGTCTGCTAATGGATTGTACTCAGAGAGTGGTGGTAAATGATTCCTACATAACGATATATTAAAAGAGGCCTGGATTCGCGGGAAGTAATATTACCGCTGTATAAAGCATTGGTGTGTCATCATTTAAAATATGCTCTTCAGTTCTAGGCTCCAATCTATACAAAGAATGTAATGGAGCTAGAGAAAGTGCAAAGACGAGCAACCAAACTAACAAGGGGAATAGAGCATCTTAGTTATGAGGAAAGGTTAAAAGAATTAAACCTATTTGGTCTTGAGATACTTGGCTCCGGAGAGACATGATTAATTTATAGAAGTATATAAATGGCCCCTATAAAAAGTATGGGGAAAAGCTATTTCATGTAAAACCCCCTATAAAGACAAAGGGGCCACTCCCTCGGTGTAGTGATAAAAAGATTCAATATCCAGAGGGGAAAAGCCTTCTTCACCACGAGAACTGTGAATCTGTGGAATCACCACCTCAGGCACTGGCCCCAGCAGGAAAAGGTGAGTCTGCTATTGGATTGTACTCAAAAAGTGGTGGTAAATGATTCATACTCTAAACGGTGTATTAAAAGAGTCCTGGACTCACTGGACAGGGCTGTAATATTACCACTATATAAAGCATTGGTGTGGCCTCATCTGGAATATGCTGTTCAGTTCTGGCTCCAGTTTATAGAAAGGATGTAATGGAGCTGGAGAAAGTGCAAAGCCGAGCAACCAAACTAATAAGGAGAATGGAGCTGGAGAAAGTGCAAAGCCGAGCAACCAAACTAATAAGGGGAATGGAGCAGAGAACGTGCAAAGCCGAGAAACCAAACTAATAAGGGGAATGGAGCAGAGAAAGTGCAAAGCCGAGCAACCAAACTAATAAGGGAAATGGAGACAAGAGAGCGTAAAAGTGAGCAACCAAACTAATAAGGGGAATGGAGGAGAAAAAGTGCAAAGCGAGCAACCAAACTAATAAGGGGAATGGAGCGAGGTGCAAGCGAAAACCCAAACTAATAAGGAATGGAAGAGGAAAAGCAACAACCAGTCTAATAAGGGGAATGGAGACAAGAGAGCGCAAAGATGAGCAACCAAACTAATAAGGGGAATGGAGGAGAGAGCGCAAAGACGAGCAACCAAACTAATAAGGGGAATGGAGGCGAGCGCGCAAAGATGAGCAACCAAACTAATAAGGGGAATTGAGGCGAGAGCGCAAAGTTGAGTGTCAATCTAATAAGGGGAATGGAGGCAAGAGTGCAAAAACGAGCAACCAAACTAATAACGGGAATGGAGGCGAGAGTGCAAAGATGAGCAACCAATCTAATAAGGAGAATTGAGGCGAGAGTACAAAGACGAGCAACCAAACTAATAAGGGGAATGGAACATCTCAGTTATGAGAAGAGGTTAAAGGCATTAAACTTATTGAGTCTTGAGAAAAGATGACTCTGAGGAGACCAGATTAATTTCTAAAAGTATGGGAAAAAGCTGTTTCATGTAAAACCCCCTCAAAAAGACAAAGGGGCGCTCCCTTCATCTGGAGAAAAAATGGTTCAATCTGCAGAGGGGAAAAGCCTTCTTCAGCACGAGAACTGTGACTGTGTGGAATCGCCGCCTTAGCACTGGCCCCAGCAGGAACAGGTGAGGCTTCAGGAAAGGCTTAGAGAACCACTGACTACGAAATAATATTAATACTTATGTAGCTGTATAAAAACTCTTGTTAGAATGTTGATCCAGTCTGAGATTTGGGATCAGGAATGAAATATTCCTTTTTGGGCACATTGATTCTTGCCTTATTGGTTCCATATCCTGGATCAATAGGGGGTAAAAAAAACAAAAAAAAAAGTTTTACAATTTCCTCTCTTCATCCACATCTTTCCCCACCTTTGGTTGAACTTGATGGACTTCATTGTTTTTTTAAAAGACTAACGTAACTGAAACATTAGTGATGATGTTATCTGTGCCCCTTAGAACATTTAGTCCCATCCATATTCTCATCACAAACTACAAAAAACTGGCTTTTTATATGTTCTATGAGAGAAAAGTTAAAACCCCGATGGCTTCATTATATCTGAGTCTATTGTGTCTAGGCTCATCATGCTGAATGTGGTTTCAATCACCAAAGGGAGAATTCAGATCCCCTTTATTGCGATTGAATAAGAATTTTCCATCTTTTCCCCCCTTCAGCAGGCTCGATCATTCAAATGGCGGAAGTCAAATGTGCCCGGGTCCCCGGGTTGGAGTTAAACATTGGGCCAGAAAAACACGTGAGGGCATTCTCTATGAGGGGCGGATTCTAATGCGCAAGTGAGCCCCCTGTAGACCAATGTATTGTAAGTTTTACATTTAGAAGAGAAATATTAATTCCTTAAAGGGGGTTTTCTCCAAAAATGATTTATCTTTTCCCGTCCCCTTTTGTCGGTTTATTTTTGAATTAGGGGTGTTTTATGGTTTACTGGGGGGTAGTGAGAGCGTGAGGCCCAGGGCTATAGCTTGTAAACAAGGCTGGAAGCCTTCAGGAGAGATCAAAAAATCTTGCTTAGATCCCGGGTGAGCCTATCAGGGGAGATCAAAAAGGTCGCAGCTATAGCGACCAGTGCTGGCAGCTATCAGGAGAGATCAAACGGTTGTAGCTATAGCATCCAGTGCTAGCAGCCTATAGGAAAAGATCAAACAGGTTGCAGCTATAGCGACCAGTGCTGGCAGCCTATCAGGAGAGATCAAACAGGTCTGTAGCTATAGCATTCAGTGCTAGCAGCCTATCAGGAGAGATCAAACAGGTCTGCAGCTATAGCAACCAGTGCTGGCAGCCTATCAGGAGAGATCGAACAGGTCTGTAGATATAGTAACCAGAGATGGCAGCCTATCAGGAGAGAACAAACAGGTATGTAGCTATAGCAACCAGTGCTGGCAGACTATCAGGAGAAATCAAACAGGTCTCAAGCTATAGCAACCAGTGCTGGCAGCCTATCAGAAGAGATCAAACAGGTCTGCAGCTATAGCAACCCAGTGCTGGCAGCTATCAGGAGAGACCCAAACAGGTCTGTAGCTATAGCAATCCAGTGCTAGCAGCCTATCAGGAGAGATCAAACAGGTCTGCAGCTATAGCAACCAGTGCTGGCAGCCTATCAGGAGAGATCGAACAGGTCTGTAGCTATAGTAACCAGTGCTGGCAGCCTATCAGGAGAGATCAAACAGGTCTGCAGCTATAGCATCCAGTGCTAGCAGCCTATCAGGAGAGAGAGAACAGGTCTATAGCTATAGCGACCTGACGAGCTGATGCAGCCCATACAAGAGGGGATATCTAGGAATAGGTAGGACACTGTTAATGGACACTTAATGCAAAGTGACTTGTTCTTGCAAGATATTCCACATAAATAGCAGCAATCCTTGTAGTGAGACTATCCCTTTAATGAGATTAAAATGTTATAAAAAAATTAATTTTAAAAAATACAGTAAAAGGAAAAAGTAAATAAACCATTTGGAATGGGCTGAATTTCTTTTTTCAGATTCGGGTTAATATCCGGTTACATAGGTATTTTTACTAAGCTGTTTTGCAGAGTTGCAGGCAGCTTTAGATTCACACAGCAGGCTGTGGACGGGTTTATAGCAGTGATTAGCATATTTAGCTCCTTTATAATTCGCTGGGCATTACATAGACATACAGTATCTCACAAAAGTGAGTACACCCTTCCATTTTTGTAAATATTGTATTACGTCTTTTCATGGTACAACACTGAAGGTTTTTTGGATTCCCAAAACATATATTGTTTCTAGTTATGAAAAAGGAGGAGGCTGCCCCCTTGTTGTTTTCGCCCTCCCCCACCTTCACAGTCCCCAAAAAATCAATGCAGTGTACCTTATAGCTGGAGCCTTCACTCCCTGAAGTGAGTAGGTCTGAACAGACCCCAAAAGAGAGGTAACAAAATAGTGTAGGACCACCTGCCTTGAGGTCCCGTTGCCGAAACGGAGGTGGCTTAAGCAATTTTGATTAAAAATGTGAACTAAGAACCTCAACATTTTTCATGTATCCTCGATAGCAGAAATGCTTTTCCAAAAATTGCTATGTCCCCTTTGATAGTTTATTTAGTTGATAGTGCGCTGCTGTTATTGGAATGTGTATGTATGTTTCTGCCGCACCAGTGTGCACCTATACTCATTTTTTTCATAAAGGTTTTTTGATGTGCAAAGCCAAATTTTGTTTCTAAGGCTATGTTCATACGGCTTAAAATGTGCCATATTTCTGTCCGTATTTACGCGCCGGTGTGCGCTAATTACAGCTTGAATTCGTGCCAGTCATTTCGGTAATGCACAGTTCTCATAGAGAACTATGGATTACATCTCCTCTCCCTGCTCGGCGAATCCGCCAAAGGGGGGGAGAAAAGGGACATGTGAATTACTAGCGGCGTATCCGCGCCACTGGTAATGAATGTCTATGGGCCGGCGAGGTGCCGGCCCCCCGCCCCCGCACCTGCCCCGCCCCCGGACACACAGCGAAATTGCGGGGCGGAGACAATCACTGCTAGCGGCGCGTGTACGCCGCTAGAAAGGGACAGGTGAATTATCTCCTCCCTCGGCGTATTCGCCGAGCAGGGAGAGGAGACGTAATCCATAGTTCTCTATTAGAACTGTGGATTACCGTAATGAATGGGCCGTTTTCGGCCCGTAATTGGCGCACTCTGGCGCGTAATTACGGACCGAAATACGGCCCATTTTAAGCCGTGTGAACATGGCCTAACATGAAGATCTGACACTTTGATACAATGTAAAAAAGTCAGTGCCCGGCTTGTATCACAGGGGGAAATGTGGTGCCCAAAAAATAACTCAACACAGACATCAATGTCTAAACCACTGGCAACAAAAGTGAGTACACCTCTAAGTGATGACAAAAGGAAATACACCCCTAAGTGTGACACAAAAGTGAGTACACCCCTAAGTGATGACAAAAGTGAGTGCACCCCTAAGTGATGACAAAAGTGAGTACACCCCTAAGTGATGACAAAAGTGAGTACACCCCTAAGTGATGACAAAAGTGAGTACACCCCTAAGTGATGACAAAAGTGAGTACACCCCTAAGTGATGACAAAAGTGAGTGCACCCCTAAGTGACGACAAACGTAGGTACACCCCTAAGTGACAACAAAAGTGAGTCCACCCCTGAGTGACAAAAGTGAGAACACCCCTAAGTGACAGCCAAAGTGAGTGCTCCTCTAAGTGAAAACGGACAGATTGTGTCCAAGTTGCTATTTTTCCTTCACAGTGTCAAGTTACTTGTGATACACGGTCTCAGGTGTGAATACTGAGCAATGATGTTAAATTTGGTGTTATCGCTCTCACACTCATGCTGGTCACTGTAATTGGTCTGCATGACCAAGAAGGATGCCCCTTCTAAAGATGCACAAGAAAGCCCGCATACAGTTTGCTGAAGACAAGAAGACTAAGGACATGGATTACTTGAACCATGTCTTTTGGTCTGATGAGACCAAGATAAACTTATTTGGTTCAGATGGTGTTAAGCGTGCGTGGCGGCAACCAGGTAAGGAGCACAAAGACAAGTGTGTCTGCCTACAATCAAGAATGGTGGTGATAGTGTCATGGTTTAGGGCTGCATGAGTGCTGCTGGCTGTGGGAGCTACAGTTCATTGAGGGAACCATGAATGCCAACATGTACTGTGACATCCTGAAGCAGAGTAGGATCCCCTCCCTTCTGGGCCGCAGGGCAGTATCCAACATGATAAAGATCCCAAACTCCCGACCCCGTCTCCAGACCTAAACCCTATTGAGCATCTGTGGGACATCCTCAAACGGAAGGTTGATGAGCACAAGCTCACTATCATCCACCAGCTCTGTGATGTTGTACACTGACTGGATTGTATCAAAGTATCGTATCTTCAGTGTTTTCCCTTGAAAAGATATAGTACAATATTTACAAAAATGTGTGGGGTGTACTTACTTTTGTGAGGTACTGTAAGTGCAGGAGATTTAATCTGTAGGAAACAGATTACTACAGAGCTCCAAGGAGTGAAAACAGGTGCTTATCAAAGGTAAACTAATCTTGTTAAAGACTCTGCTCCGTCCAACCATGCTGACATCAACCCCTGCTCTCTGTCTAATCAGGAAGGGTGATATGGATGGTAATCTAGAGACACTTGTGTGCACTCAGGGCAGATAAAATCTCTCTCATCTCATGACCAGGGCAAAATCAAACAATATCAAAAGAGCAATGTATTTATAAAAAGTCTTCATTTACCTAACCCTTCATGATGAAAGCTTATGATTTTTAGTGAGAAACCCCCTTAAGCCCACATTTGAGCAATTCAATTTGGGTTGGCCCAAATTAAATTTTTGGGACGATTTGTAAAAAATCAATCCTAACAAAAACCCTAACTCTTAAATTGAGGTCAGGTTTAGTTTTTTTTTATGTATTTGTAGGGTTTAAAGGGGTTTTCTCGCTACGAAGATCATAGTTTAAAATGAGGGGACCAAAAATCTAAGCATGTCCGTCCTTGGTTACCATTAGCAATGTGCTATGGATTAAGAAAACGGCTGCTTTATTTGTGCTTAGCAACGGTGTTTGAGCCCAAGTCGGGTTATGCCCAGCTAAAGCATTACTGGATATCGGCTGAGTACTGTCCCACTCAGGTCGCGGACGAGAACGCGCAGGCTACGTGCATGAAGTGAACAGGTCCCGTACGGGAACGCGCAGGGGGGGCGTATGTACTAACAGCAGCTCGCACGGACGAGAGAGAGAGATCACACAGACTTAATCTTCACATGCACACTTTGAGGGCGGGTCTGCAGAGAGAGAAGATACTCTCTGCTGGGAGGAGAAACACGCCCCATCCATTTCACAAGCTCTGCTTGGCAACCAGTATGAACGGATGGCAAATGCTGTAACGAGACAACCCTTTTAACTTACCATTCCCCGACACTTCTAGTCCAGTGGTGCTAGAGGTCTGCTGTCATTTCCTGTTAACATAACATTAGCGTAGTTAACACATAAAAAACAGAACCCTTACACCAAGTAAGGTTCAAGTTTACAAATGGGATTAGGCGTAAACCAAAAAGAATTCTGGCTTTCGTTGTCCCCAGCCATTTTTTTTTAAACTTGTGTCAAACCAAACAGGGACTTATGCAAGCAACACTATTATAAATAATCACATGATAGGGGGGACATCATGGTTTGGGGCTTTGCCACCTCAGGGGCTGAATATCTTGTGATCATTGAGGGAACAATTAATTCACTGGTGTTTGGGACCATTTTCCATGCAGTTCATGACCTCTAGCCAAAGAGATGTTGGATGATGTAATATAACAATGGCCCAAAGTACTCAAGTCAATCAGCTAAGGAACGGATGAAAGTGAAGAATTGTATTTTGGAATGGCCAGGTCAGAGCAGGGCCGGGACGACAGGTAGGCGAATGTAGGTGACCGCCTAGGGCTCCACTTCATCCCAGAAAGGAAGGGGGCGCAAATAGGTATGGAGTGGGCTGAATTTTACATTCAGAGGGGAGGGGTGTGTCGCTACATGCCTTATTTGCCTAGGGCACCAGAATACCTTGTCCCAGTCCTGAGTCAGAGTCTTGAGCTTAACCCTATGGAGATGCAGTGGTCTGAAATAAAGAGGGTGCTGCACATAAGTTATCCAAGACGACACATGGAAACGCATTTGCCAAGAGTAATTATTTTTATTAGATATTTTAAAGGGCCATTGATTCCAGAGTGCTGTACATTCAAAGGGGGTTACATACATAACATGTAAAAAAAAACACAGTGGAAGGAGGAAAGAGACAGAAGGTGAGGGGCAGACATGTTTGTTGGAGGTGTAGGGGCAGCAAGGATATTGTAGGTTATAGGCTCCTGAAGAGATGGGTTTTCAGTTGGCTTTTGAGGGTGGCTGAGATTGTTGGGACAGTGAGTTCCAGAGAATGGGGGAAGCACGGGAGAAGTCTTGGAGATGATTGTGTGAGGAGCTGATAAGAGGAGAGCAGAGAAGAAGGTCCTGTGAGGAGCAGAGAATGCGGGAGGGGAAGTATCTGGAGATTAATGCAGAGATGTATAGAGGGGAGAGGTTATGGAGAGCCTTGTAGGTCATATTTAGCAGCTTGAACTGGATTCTCTGGACAATCAGTAGCCAGTGTAGGGAGTGGCAGAGAGGAGAGGCAGAGGAGTAGAGAGGTGAATCAGACGGCAGTAGAATTAAGGGTGAATTGAAGGGGACCAAGAGTGCAAGAGGGGAGACTGCAGAGAAGGATGTTGCAGTAGTCTAGGCGGGAGATGATGAGGGCATGAAAAAGCATTTTTGTAGAATCGAAGTTAAGGAATGAGTAATGATTCAAAATCCAAAGCTTGTTTGTAGCTACAGAAATGTTCGGTGGAGGGAATTGCTGTTATTTATTTCAAGGGATCATTTAGTTTTCCTCCTTGCACTGTGGATATGTGCTCAATAAAAGCCTACCTTTAAGCAGATGGTGAATCCACTGAGTGGAGTGCGGGACTTGGTGTATGAGTCTAAGCTGCCCCAGGTCATCACCCTAAACCTTTGCACGGAGGGTGGGCTTGAACTCTGCTGCAGGACACTCCCAGGTTGCTACCTTTAGTGTAGTCTTTCACAGCAACAGTTGTTATCTAGTATATGGTAAGGAAGGAGGGACAGACAAAATATAGAAGCAGACAAGCAAATGATTGGGGTAGGTAGAGTTCTTTCACAATGGGGTCCAACCAGAAGATCAGAGTAGGCAGCAGACAAAAAATGTGGTCAAGAAGATAGCAGAGGTCAGAACCAGAGCATACTATGAGATTCAATAGCTAGCAAATGCTCAAGAACACCTTCTATCAGGCTATAAACTAAAGGGAATATGCCCTTCAAATCAGCTAAGAACAGCACATTAAGGTCCAGCAGACTACCCAGCAGCAGCAACAGACTCCTGATGAAACAGCCCCAAAGTGAAAGTAAAGAGCATCACAGATAGGTGGACACCATAGCATCCTTGGACTTGAGACAGTTCCTAACTTGTGATCCAGTATAACTGTATCTGTGTTATTAGTTTAGTGTCATGAATGGCAGGAATCCTCCAGTCATTTCATTGTCTCCTGCTGATTAGGTAATCAGGAGTCTCTGTGTTATGTCTGTCTTGTTGTCTGTCTTGGGAGTGTCTGATCTGGATCCTTGTTTGTCTTTTGACCTGGCCACGCACCAGATCCTCTTAAAAATTTGGCATCAGTTATACCTTGCATAGTAAACTTAATGCGCCTAAAAAGGCCCTTTGTGTAAATCGCCGTGAATAGCATATCATTGGTGGTGTATGTAATGCGCCTATCGAGGCGCATTGCGTAATGGGGCGCATAACGTATCATTACTAGTGTATGTAATGTGCCTCAATAGGCGCATTGCGTTATGAAGGCACATAGTGTATCCTTGCTGCTATATGTAATGCGCCTTTTTAGGTGCATTACAATGTGTCGTACCCGGCGTATAATGCGCCTAGTTTTGGTATATTACAGTTCATTTACATCGAGAATAGGGCGTAAAAAGTGATTTGTCTGCAAAATAGACCAAAAGACCGGCGCGTTCATATAGGGACACATCGCCCCTGGTCTTGGTCTGGTTTCTGTACTCGCTGGGTCCTAAATATGGGCGTAATTATAGCCATAGCAGCAATAGCGAGTGCTGTGGGGCCCAGAAGTTGAGGGGCCCCACTGAGGTACAAGAACTTTATTCCTTTTTGTAGGAAATAGTAGTTGGTGTCTTTCTGCTCTCCAGCTGTACTATGTGGGTTCCCTGATATGTGGCGGTATTATTTATACCTTTATTATTGCTCCTTATGCGGCTGTTTAAGTATATTGTCATTAGGTAGTTGGGCACAATTTCATTTTGCTATGGATCCTTATGAATTCTACTTATGCCCCTGGTCCTAAAGCTACTTGCTGTGTTAGGGTTGGTTCACACGGCTTATTAAAGCTGTAATTGCGGGACGGATTCCGCCGCAATTCCGGCTTGAATAAGGGGCGGGGCGCTGCCCGCCGGCCTCATAGACTTTCATTATCCACGGTGCGTATTGCGCCTGGATAATGTGCACGTCACCCGCCGAGCGGGGAGGAGAGACGGAATCCATAGTTCTCTATGATAACTGTGGATTACCGTAGTTACTGGGACGGATTGGAGCCGTACTGCAGCACAAATACGGCGCACAGTACGGCTCCAATCAGCGCCCAAATAAGCCGTGTGAATGAGGGTTTAGGGTCAGTCATCAGGGACAAATTTAAGGGAAAGTTGATAGGGTTACATTAGGGATAGAGGTTCTGGTGTAAGGGGTAGTCATAGGGTGAGCTTTTGAGGGACATCGTTAGGGACAGTTGTCCTATTACTCATCCATTCCTGCATTTGAATCTCCAACAAACCATGTCTTCATCCACCCGCTGTGCCAATAATCTAGAGATGAGTCTTTTGTTCCAATGCTTCATATTGCCTCTTCATGTGACTGTGGTAAACTTCTTGGGTTGCTAGAAGTAGTTTGGAGTTTGCCAGCATCGTTGTGTTTGTCTATAATTGTGACTCACATAATCAGACCTTATTTTATAAGTAATCAAGGAAAGATCCAAGTCTTTCCAAAGGGTGCACTTACTTTTTTTTGCAACTGTATCTTTCTTATGCAATGACATAATGTCTCTACGATGCCACATGATTGCAATGGGCAATTGTCACGATATGACTGAATCTATGTATCCGATATGGATTTGGTTTGCTCACTTCACATAGCGTGGACAGCTGTTGGGCTCCTTATTTGTCTAGGTCCCCGGTGACTGGACTTCTACTACCCCAATAGCAGCCATGGAGACAGATATTTCTATCTTTTTACCAACCTGTTATCCATTATTCTGTTACACTTTCATAGCTGATATGACATTTGTGGTCTCTTTATAAAACAATTGGGGGATGCAGGAAGGATTTCTAACCCTTCTGGGTAACCTGGTCTTTATCAAACATCTATCATTAGGTTTAAAACAAAGGCATGGAAAATGTTTATTTGCTTTTCTGGGATTCGGAAAGGGCTCAACAACAGTTTCCCATTAAGTACAACTATAGTCCCTTGTGCAAATTACATCTTGTGGAACCAATTTCTGAATATGCTCTAAGACTTGTATAAAGTATTACATAAAATGCACATTCCAGCTGAACATACATAAACTGGAGACACGGTCGGCTGCATCCCCAACTGTTACTTCTGATTAAAGCCGAGAGTAAATTACATCACAACGTTCCTCTAACTCGATAATCACTTGGTGTTTATAGACGTTCACTCTGGAAAAACATCGGTATTGAATGGTGTCATATAAGACAAAGAACTTTCCTTTCCATTGGTAAAAAGTTTGTTTTGTTGGAACAAATACTATGGAAGAGTAGAAAACAAAGAAAGCACAGTGACCACTTTGGGACGACCGGCCAAGTTTGCATTAAAAATACTCTTCTGGAGGGGTGGAATGGGTGATATGTAACAGTCTAGATAAAAGATTTAAAAGATTCATGATACTCTATAATCCAACTGCTTAAGCCTGGACAGGAAGTGGGAGCTTAAAGCTGTAGAACCACCCACAACCTGAACAGGAAGTGGGAGCTTGAAGCTGTAGAACTGCCCACAGCCTGACCAGGAAGCGGGAGCCTGAAGCGTTAGAACCACCCACAGCCTCAACAGGAAATGGAAGCCTGAAACTGCAGAACCACCCACAGGCTGAACAGGAAGTAGTAGCCAAACTTTGTAGAACTACCCACAGCCTGAACAGGAAGTGGGAGTCTGAAGCTGTATAAGCACCCACAGCCTGAACAGGAGGTGGGAGCCTGAAGCTGTAGAACTGCTCACAGCCTGACCAGGAAGCGGGAGCCTGAAGCGTTAGAACCACCCACAGTCTGAACAGGAAATGGAAGCCTGAAACTGCAGAACCACCCACAGGCTGAACAGGAAGTAGCCAAACTTTGTAGAACCGCCCACAGCCTGAACAGGAGGTGGGAGCCTGAAGGTGGTTGTAAAGACCAGGTTCTATGAACTAGCATGGTGGAACACCTCTTTAAGGACAGCCTAAAATTTATCAAGAGGTGGGCGCATTTCACACAATTTTTAATAATTCTCCTACACAAATATGTGTAGAAGAACATAATGAAATAGATCACTACAGAACATACAGGAGAAGACAGTACTGATCCATCTCAATCACAAGGAAAATGCACAATTTCATCCAGTGTCTTACAGTTTACATCTTTTCTGGTGGAAGCCATTTTCTTTCCTAATCTTCTCCATTGCATTGGTGCTTCTTGCCCAAATATTTTAAGGTTTCTCACTTTCTCATCATCTTCTAACTTCTTAATACAAACTACACATCCTGTTGCCCTAATGGTGTCATCCTGCAGTTACACGAAATACTGTGCCCTCAATGCTGCCCAGTGGCAATTAATTCAGTAGTGCATAACCCAATTCACCCCCAAAATAATATTGTGGGTCACAGGAGCACCTATACTGCTCTCGTTCCCGCTGCGGGGAATGTGAGCGGTTTCGCAACCTACACATCGGGTTGTGGGCGCACTGGTAGCCCGGGTCCCAGCTGCAGTTACTCACCTCTCCTCGCTCCTTGCACTGTCCCTGCTGACCGGCGTGCACGTCCCTGCTTCCTAAGGTGCATGCCGGCATTGTGAAATTTAAAGGGTAATAGGTTAATCGCTGGGCACTGACCCTATTTTACCCAGACTTCCCTTCACCTCCCCGCTGGATCCATAATGCCTTGTGCCTATCGAGAAAGCAGTTCCTTAAAGGGGTTGTCTCACTACAAAGATTGCTTTTTATGTTAAAGATCTTACAAAAACAAGTCACTTTGCAGTATATGTCCATTACCAGTGTCCTACCTATTCTGAGACATCCCCTCTTGTATGGGCTGCATCAGCTCCTAAGGTCGCTATAGCTACAGACCTGTTTGATCGCTTCTTATAGGCTGCCAGTGGTGGTTGCTATAGCTACAGACCTGGCTTCTACTGCAGCCTAGTGGAAGCCAGAAAACACACCCCTGAATTCAAAGTGAAACCAAGAAAACAGGACTGAGGTAAGATGAATCAATGTAGTGAGACAACCCCTTTAAGTGTTATTTCCTATACTGTGCACCAGACCCTCTTGCTTTTGTTTTGTGAATGACCAAAAAAGAAGAAATGTCAGCTCACCCAATATTGGATCATTTCCACTCCTTCTGCACGTATCCCGTCTGGAGGCAACGTGGCAAAACCATGAACGTGTGGTAGTTGATACAGCAGAAAAATCAAAAGAATTGCGGCCTTAAAATTCCAAAAACTTCATCAGAACATCAAAAATGTAGCAAAAAATAGTAGCATCCCCCAGAAAAAGAAGTAGCCCAATGTGGCTATCGCGTTTCGGGTATGTGGAAAGTACTCTTACTCATTTTGTTTTGTGATCCTTGCCGCCTGCCCTGACCATCCTGCCTGTCCCCACTACGAGCCTTCTATACGATTCTGTACCGCCTACACATAAGCCGCCACCGCAGGCAAGTCATGTCAGGGGTAGCGACCTGTGGGGTCACCTGCCGCAGCAACTCCATCCCGTCTTGCAGCGGGCTCTGGTGAAAACCAGCGGCCCCTTATACTCCGCTCCCTGGTGCAGTTTACATCATTGCTTGCGGTGGCCCAATGGATCCACTACCTCCGGTGGCTACACTGCTCATGCATCTGTAAGAAATTCCCTGTATCATATACATATATAAATTCATATAAATATCATAAATAAATATGTATCTATACAAACATATACTATATATATACAATCACCCTCTTACTGGGTTAGATTCGAAAGGTTAGGTGCAATGAATGAGACACACTGGTAAGTATATAAAAAGGTATATTGTATAGTATATGAAATTGATTTATGGTTATTAAAGAGTATGGAGATTTACAGGAACAAAAGAAAGGAAACAAATGTTACATAAACACTACACAACCAATTATCAAGACAGTTACAAATCATACAACATATAACAAAATACAATGTCATATTACCATACTAGGCCTTCACCCACTAAGTTCATATGCCGTCCTCTCCATATGCCCAAGTCTGCTGGCTTCTTCCCAAGAGTCCTCCTCCAGAGGGTGCCTCCCTCAGTCATCTAACTCTGGATATTTATGTCATTTTTTCCCTCAGATCTCAATTTTCCCACCATTAAGGGGGAACAATCTCTCTCCTTTGATCAGTTTGGGGTAATAAACACTTCTATGATAATTGTGTGTTCATCCTGATATATCTCCTGTGATCAATCCTGGGGCAATAAACAGTAGTGTTTATTGTGTCTTTCCTGTTAAGACCTTTTCCCCCTGTGGGCAAATTATACAGCAAATGAGGTATGGGCACTCTTCAATTAACTCCCCTGATTGCATCCTATTCACCTGGCAAAATTTGTTCTAAAGGAAATAAGCCTCCTGTGTACATCCTGCATTAGCCAGCTTTTACAATGTTATGGCATCCTGGCAGAGGTAGATACCTTTTGTTATATTGTTAAAAATAGCACCTGAAAAGAATCTGCAGTCTTCCAAGATCTCTCCCTGAGAAACCAATAAAAGTAAAAATTCCCACAAATGAATACTTCCCTATTCTCATATCAAAGTATACCATATCATATGTCTTTCAATATGCAAAAGTCTGTATTTCTTACAGATCCCTACCTAGAGGGTGAATGACTCTTAAAGGAAAGCACCCTCTAAACTAATTTAAAGTGTATGATGACATATTAGACATGGCGGTGTGTCGCTTGAGGGGGCGGTACTGTTACCTTTCAGTTGGACATTAGATTTGCTGAGACAGATTTGAGCTGACAACCATCAATAATATCATGTTCTGTGAAGTTAAATTTGCACTTATTACTATATTCACAGACATCTTTATCCTGTTAACTCCTGTAGCCACTTTTTTCCTTTTTTAGACCTCACACCACACAAACAAGTTTTTTCTTTTATTTGACACAAACACACCAAAGTCCATATCTGCTTTTCAATTCCTTGGTGATTCTTTCTATGCTGCCGGCTCCTGTTGTAGTCTCTGGGCTCTCAGATGTCTGTGGCTCCTTTGCCGGTTCTGAGATTGTAGTCCTCCTCTGTATTCTGCTTGGATTATGTGCTCATTCTTCCAATAGATGCCTCCAACACCATATAATTGGTTACACAGTCTTTATTCCATAAACAGAAAACACATTTCAGGACAGTTTGTTGACCACTGATGAGCTGCTGCTGCAAAAGTCACTTTTCACATCATAGCAGAAATGTAAATGCATTCACATGTAACACAAATACAAAGTTGGTGTGATAGATCACTAGTTACCAGTGGCTTCAGGAACTAAGATTTTACTAACCCAAAATTACGGTATTATTACCTCCAGCCAATTACTAGGGTTGGCAATTTCCCCTATATCTCAGCAAATCAGATTCTAAATCAAGTTCCAAGTTTAACTATAAAGACACAAACCAATTCTAAAAGGACAATATTACTTTCTGTAAAGACCCTGTGTAATTTAAAAACTCAAAAAGTATGTGAGACCTGGATGCATTGTATAATACCATGTATTTTTGGTACTTCATAAAAAAAAACAAAAAATGACTATAGCTCTTGCTGGAACTATAGACAGACAACCAGACAATTACATATCTTTATTGGGACAAACACACATATAAGATAAAAAGCAAAAATTAAAAAATTCAGACTGTGTGCTGCTTAATGTGCCACTATGTGACCCTTCATACAGTTGTGGCCTTTAAGGAGAAAACAATCTGTTAAAAATATAATTTAAACATGTTACCATTGAGACAAATGAAAAAAAACTCTACAAAAGGTAGAAAATTTTGCACACATGAATGAAATGAGATCTGTTGGCTTGCCCCCAAATCTTTCCTTCCCATTTTCCTATAAAACACCTCCTGCTTAGCCCCCAAAAGGGGTAAAAACCAAACTGCTGGTTAAAATTTGCCCACAGCAACCGTTTTAAAACAAAAAACAAACAAAATAAAACCAAAATTTTTAAATAGAAAATAAAAATTTTTAACTTCCCTTAAAAAAAAATACAACAATGTTGTTAAGGTCCTCTAATCCTGCAAGGAAAGATAAAGATATATAGACAGAATCCTCTGTTACTTTTTCTGAAACACAAAACTTATACCATTAGTAAACACAGAACCTCCTCTATGAGAGGTTCACACTGGAAGACGCCTTGTCTCCTCCTTTAAACACCAGTTTACAGCTTTTACACCTTCACATGATAATGGCAGCCATTTTTCCTTGAGTTTCCGTTTCTCCTTTTGGACCTGTACCCCAAAGATATGGGACCCAGTCGGGAATGCTTCGGTGGCCATTTTGACCTTCTCTAAATCCCCACCTTGTGAAAGAATTTTACTCTTTTCTCTTTTTTTTATTCTGGTCCTCCTGCTGTGGTTTTAGGTCCTTATATCTACTCTTTTTAAAACAGAATTAGAAATATGGCCGGTCTGGACATGAGAAGCAAACTTTCAAATGCCTTTCTTTATGTCCTGCCAGAACTTTGCCATGTGACCCCATTGTTCCACATCAAAGCATTTCACATTATTGTCTTTCCTCTGTTCCCTCAGAGAAAATGGACAATATTTGGCTATATGCCCCAGACGAGCACACGAAAAGCATTTGACTGGTTTGCATTTCATTTCAGGTGCTGAATCCTTAACTGTGTTTTTAGCACACTTTGGTGGAGAAATGGCGCTGCACTTCTCTACATTTGGCACATTTGTAACCTCTTTTGTTATCTTCTTAGCAATATCCACCTCATCCTCTATGGAGGATGCAGTGTGCCCAGCCACATGGCTTTTTGCTGCCTTCAGCCTGTTGTGAAGCTGCTCAACTTCCATTTTAACAAATTTTTTCTCTGCCCTAGTAAAATTTGGTTGCTAACTGACCCCAAAGCAACACTGTTTTTAGCAGACATTAAAACTGTCCAGCTCCTTATTCAAAACTTTTATCTGCTCCTCTAGCCTCTCTTTCTGCTCCTGCAGGTCTCCATACAACACATCAAGGCATTCTACTTTGTTGTGTAAAATCTCGTTTTGTGCCTTCAGTTTTCCATAACGCTCTGCTATGAAGCAGACAGAAAAAAGCAAAGAACATTTTCCTTCAGACTTTGACAACTTTTTAGTTGCAATAGCCTGAGATACAAAATTCTTAACTTGTAACCATGGATCATTCGATCCCTCCATCATGGTTACAAGTGCCTTTGTGTCCTTTACTTTAGCAATCTTTTTAAAGAAGGACTCCATTTTAAATTTTACACAACAACAAATACCCAAAAATCAAAATAACACACTCTACAATATCTACACAAACAAATGTACCCCACAAATGCACTCATAACCTCCTACCTGGCTTGCCATGTTGTAAGAAATTCCCTGTATCATATACATATATAAATTCATATAAATATCATGAATAAATATGTATCTACACAAACATATACTGTTTATATACAATCCACCCTCTTACTGGGTTAGATTCGAAAGGTTAAGTGCAATAAAATGAGAGACACGAGTAAACCCATATTGTACAGCATGTGAGATTGATTTATGGTTATTAAAGAATATGGATATGCACAGGAACAAAAAGAAAGGAAACAAATGTTACACAACCAATTATCAATGACAGTTACAAATCATACAACATAAAACCAAAATATATTACCCTCCTAGGCCTTCACACACTAAGTTCAGTTGCCATGCTCTCCATGTGGCTTCTAAAAGAGTCCCAACAAATGTGGGCCCCTCCTCCAAACAACAGCTTACCCAAGTGTGCTGGTTTCTCTCCAGGGAGAAAAAGCCAAGGAGCCGCATTCTCCTGCCTTTTATACCCCAAGACCAAGACAATACCTGCCCCCATTTAGCCATGAGGCCTCAGGACCTCTAGTGTCCACCTTCCTGATGCATCCCCCTTTCATCTAGAGAGTAGGGACTTATCAGTTAGGTTTACAATCCTATGGCATCTGGGAAGAGGGAGATACCTTTTGTTCTTTAAATTAGCACCTGAATGAGATGTGTGGTCTTCCAGGATGTTCCCATGAGAAACCAGTTTTTTTTCCCACAAGTGAAATACCTCCTATTTACATATCGAAGTATACCATATCATATGTCTTCCAATATGTAAAAATCTGTATTTCTTACACATCTTGCACTCTGCCTTTTGCTTTTTGCCTCCTTCTCTCTTCCTTTCTGCCCTCCCGAGAATGTATGTGTAGTTTAATAGAAACTCCAGGTCCACCATGTTTAGGGGCCCACTGGGGGTTTCTCCTGTTCCTATGTGGGCCAGTCCAAGCCTGACGTCAGCCCATTATGCAACCATATCCCGATTCCCAGTGCCAAACACAGTCCTGTTTGTAGCTAAGTTTTTATAAAAGCAAAAGTCTGATATTTGTCTTTAAGGACATTGATATGGGAGTCTAAAATATCTCCCTGCTTTGTTTGTGCGGTGTCCAAATTATAAGTTTGTATGTACATACAATGTCGAAAGAACAAGAGACATTTCCCAAAATGTCGGTGTATCCTTTCTTCTTTATTGAAAGCTTGGCAAACAGTTTTATAAACGTTCAATAATCTATGCAAAACAGGTATATTTTTATTGGTTAATACCTTTTAGTCATCTTTGCTACTAACACCTCTTTTATAATTATTCATGTAGCATAACAATCACCTAATTAATAATCGTTAATAAGCATATTTACTTGTCAGTACTAAAATCACACCTCTAATTATGCTGATTATTCTAAATATTCGTGAACGCTACTTAGCAAGTATGACGTAGTGATTCTGAAATATCTAAAGGTCAGTGGTTCTATTGCGCGTGCCAGAATAACAAACCTATTGACAAAACTACTAACCTCTGTACTCAACATCTAGACTGGCAGTGTCCTTGGTAATTCATAACAAAGCCATTGTTTACAGTTAGACATTGAGATTCTACCAGAACAATACAAGGACACAAGCTTCAGGGAAAATGCATCATCATTGAAAATGGCTAAATTTTTAACCCGTTTTATAGAACTTAGAATTTATGACTAAAATTTTTTTCTTTATTCAACATGATGGGCGACGTTCATAACATCAGCAAGAGTATATCCCATACATATTAATATATATACATATATAAATATATGTTTATGGTCACCTATTTTTGTTCTTCGCTCACTATATGCAATGGACTTTGTCTAGGAAGCCCTTTACTTTTCCATTACTCCCCTCTGTAATGTTGGTTTTCACAAAACTGTGCCAAAATAATGTACACACGTCCAATAAATTTCAATGAAATGTCCCCCCGAAGCTTTTCCCGGGGGTTGTAAATGTCAAAATGAAGCCAATGGGCAAAAAAAAAAAAAAACCCCTATCTTGAAGAACCACCTGGTAAGTATCCGAAGGGGCAGTAAAACCAAATGACTGCGCGGCTGCTATTGGATCCAGGGTGGAGAGGGCAGGGTACACAACCCCAGGTAAACAATGTGTCGCTTGGCAGCTACAAGCAAAGAGCCTGGACGACACCGCAGGAAATGGGGAAGGGGAGTGAGTGCAGCCTTTACATGAGTAATGAGCTGTTAATAACCCTCTGGCTATCATGTATAGAAGGGTCCTGCTGTTTGGGAATTGTGAGACTCTAAATATAAAAAGTCTTCAATAAAAATACCCTGCTAGTATGGAGTCTTCGTGTTTCGGAGTATTTGTCGATAATGCCTTTATGGTATTACTATCACCACAATCCAGCAGAGATCATCTACTCTCTATATACTCTTCCCTCTAAACCACAATCAAATAGGTGATGACCAGATTGGGGTGAACAATCTAAAGCAGACCTGGGCATTGTACGCAGGGCCGTCTTAACAGCACTATGGGCCCCTGGGCCGAGCTATGCACTACCCCCCCCCCCGCCCCCCAAAAAAAAAAAAAACCAAAAAAAACTACCACAGAAACAAATTATACATTTTTGTAAAAAACTTATGCCTACAAATACACCCCAAATCAAGTACCATTCTGACGAGCCCCAAACACAGTCCAATATAGAAACAAAAAAACCCCCCAAACCCCGGGACCACCGGAGACGTCATTCTGATCAGTCGTTCCTGAATCGTCTTTTTCCCTTTTCCCCCCCGTCCCGCCGCCATGGCGACTTGTCCCCGGCCGAACCGCCCCGCAAATGTAACGCACAAAAATCTTAACCTCTTCTTTAGAACACTTCACTACCGCTTCCCACCTCTGTTATGGGCCCCCCCATTAAGTAAGTATAGTAAAGTTTTCCCACCCTTAAGTAGGGCGGTAACAGGCCCCTGTAGGTAAAATGCTGCCCCCAAAAGGGGGTTTATAGCCCCCCGTAGATTGTAGGGCCCCCCCTGTAATACTCCCCCCCTAGATTTTAGCCCCCCCCGATTATCCCCTCAAAAATAGGGCCCGAAAATTTGCCAGGAAGGCCCGTAATAAACCAGTAGGGGCCGTAATGGGCCCGGGAGGGGCCCGTAATTTGGGGGCCAAAAGGGTAGGGCATAAAAATTAGCCAGTAGGGCCCCATGGGCCCGTAATTGCCAGGTAGGGCAATAATTATAGGTAGGCCCCCTGCCAGTAATTACCCGGGAGGGCCAGTAATTAGCCAGTTTTTTGGTCCAGTTTTTTATCAGGGGAGGGCCAGTTTGCAGGGAATTAAACAGAGTGGGGGCCCGAATACCCCGGAAACTAAAGCCAGGGAAAAAATTATCCCCGTTTGGGCCAAAAAAATTTTGAAACCCCGGTTTGGGCCCGTAATTAGGTAAAAGGGCCCTAATCAGAGGTAAAGGGCAGTAAACAGCGGTAAAGGGCCAGTAATCAGCCCGTAAAGGGCCTTAACAGCCGTAATAGGGCCCGTAATCCCCTGTAATAGGGGTAAAGCCGTAATAGGGCCCTAATAGGTTTAAAAAAGGGCCAGTAATCACCGTAAAGGGCCAGTAAACAGCCAGGTAACAGGGCCCGTAACACCAGGGGAACAGGGGCCGTAGAAATCCCAAAAAACCAGGTAAAGGGCCAGAAATCACCAGGGAAACAGGGCCCAAAAACAGCCAGGTAACGGCCAAATCAGCCAGTAACAGGGCCAGTAAAATCCCCCCGGGGAACAGGCCAAAATCAGCCCGGTAACAGGGGCCGAATCGCCAGTAACGGGCCCCGTAATCCCAGTAACAGGGCCAGTAATCCCGACGGGTAATAGGGGGGGCCCGGTTACTAGTTTTTTAAAAAAAAACCCCACATTTTGTTCCCTGCTCTTTCCTGGTCCCCGTCCGCCCAGTACAGGCCCGGGGGAAAGGTGGTTTTCCCCCAGCCTATATACCCATTTGGGGGCTATAACCTGCCTTTTTCCCTTTTTGGGGCCTATAACTTTATTTACTTGCTTTTGGGGGGCCTATAAACCCCCTATATACCTTTCTGGGGCCTATAAACCCGCCTATTTTTATTTGTGGGGCCTATAACCCGGGTTGTTTTACCCCCTGGGGGACCTAAACCCCACCTTAAAACCCATTGGGTGGGCCTTTATACCGGCTGGGGGGAAAAAATTTTAAACCCGCCCATATACCCCCTGGGGACCTTAAAAACCTTTCCTATATACCCAAAATGGGGGGTACAACTTTCCCATATACCTTTTTGGGGGACCTATATTAAATGGTGGGGGACCCAAACCTTTCCTATTTAAAACCGTTGGGGGGGGAAAGGATTTAAAACCTTTCCCATATACCTCTGGGGGACATTTTAATTATGGGGGGCCCCATTACCCCCTACTGGGGGACATATAATTATGTGTTTTGAAGTGTTAACAGTCGTTTTAAATCGGTTTTTTAAAGGGCCCCAAATCAATTGATAGTGCTTAGCAAAAAAACTCCGGGGTCTAAAGGGATGTAAAAAATTTTTGCAGGTTTTAAAAATAGATGGTAATTTTGCGAAGACAGGTGAAAATACTGCGGGTCGGGGGGGTAAACTACCGGGGGAGAGGGGGAGCCGTTGCTCGGGGGCCCCCGCGTTAAGGGGGGGGGCCCCGGGGGGCTGCTACCGGTCCGCCCACCCCGGAATTTCCGGGTCCTGGGGCCCCCCGGCAGTTTAACATAAAAGGTTCCCGCGGCGGGGGGGGAGCTGCGGGGCCCCGGGAAAACTCCTTGAACGCCCGGGCCCCCCGGCCCGGGCGTTTTTGGGCAGCGTGCTCAGTTGTGAGGAGGAGCGCCCCACGCTCCCCTCTTTCTTCTTCCCCCGCGGGGCCCCCTGTGGGCCCCGTGGGGCCCCGGGGGCGGTGACGGGGGCCTTTACCGCGGCCCCCGCTGGAGGGGGCGAAAGGGGTGCAGGGGGGGGGCAGGCGGAGGGGGAGCGGGCTTTGGGGGTGGGGGACCGAGGTGGTAAAATTGTTTTTTTTTTTTACCTGCCCCTTAAACCTGCCCTTTTCCCCCATATGCCTGCCTTTCCCCCCATATGGGCCTGCCCCATACCCCCCCCTTTTGCCCGGGGCCCCTTTTTTCCCCCCCTATGCCTGCCCATTTCCCCCCTTGGCCTGCCCATACCCCCCCTTTTGCCTTTCCTATACCCCCATATGCCCGCCTATAGCCCCCCCATGCCTGCCTTATACCCCCCCTTTTGCCCGCCCTTTTTCCCCCCATATGCTGCCTATAGCCCCCGATTTGCCCGCCTATAGCCCCCTTTTGCCCGGCCCATTTGCCCCCCTGTGCCTGCCCATTGCCCCTTTTGGGTGCCTATAAAACCCCCCCCTGGGCCCGCTATAGCCCCAAAATGCTTTCCCCCCTGCCCCATATTTCCCGCCCCTTTTCCCCCAAAATGCTGCATAGCCCCCATATGCCCGCCCTTTCCCCCATTGCCCGCCTAACCCCCCCCAAATGCCTGTTTTGCCCCCCTTTTTCCTGCCATTACCCCCCCTATGCCTGCCTTTTTAAACCCCCCTATGCCGGCCCTTTTGCCCCCCCCTATGGCCTTCCTATGCCCCTTTTTCCTGCCTTACCCCCCTATGACCGTCTATACCCCAATTTTGCCTGCCTATTTTCCCCCCTATTTCCTGTTTAGCCCCCATATGCCCGTATACCCCCTTTTTGCATGCCTTTTGCCCCCCCTAGGGCCCGCCCATAGCCCCCATATGCCCGCCCCCATAGCCCCCTATATTTCCCGCCTGCCCTTTTCAGGGCCCCTATATGCCTGCCTCCTATTTTCAGCCCCTTTTTTGCCTGGGTTTTACAGCCCCCAAAATGCCCCCCGGTTTTACCCCCCCAAAACTGCCCGTATACCCCCCAAGCCTGCCCGTTATTATTTTTGGGGGGCCCCCTTTTCTTTCCTAAACCCCCCTATTTGGCCCTTTTAGCCCCCCCTTTAACCCCCTTTTCTACCCGTATGGCCTTTCCCCTTTTGGTAAAAATTAAAAACCCGTGCCTTTTTGGGCATATTGGCTACCCAAAAACCCTTTCCTATTTTGGGGGCCCCAAAATTTTCCTATCTAAACCCCGTGGATAAAAAACACCCATATTTGCCCGGGGGGGGATGGGGCTGGAAAAGTCGGATTCGAAGATATTTGTGTTAAAAGCCAGGGACAAGTGGTCGGGAGATGTTAAAAATTGGGGGGAAATGGACCCGGGTGCAGAACAAAGGGGAAAGGGCAAGGGGCTGGTCAGGAAAAAATCACCCGGAGTCCAAAAATGTAACTTTCACTGTATACCTTTTTATGTTTTCAGAGCCTTGGGGTACATTTTTGTTACCAATTTTTTGGTCATGGAGGGAGGTTAATATCAGTCTGCAGGGGCCTTGGGGTTCATTGGTTTTCACCATTATATGGTCAGTTTTTGGTGGTTACTTTCAGTTGCCCCCGGGCCCGTTTTAAAACTGGTGGCTTCCACTATATGGTCAACGTATGGAGGTAAATTTTTCAGTCTGCGAGCCCGTGTTTCACTGGTGTTAACATAAGGTCACTGTATGGAGTAAATACATCCGCAGACCCTGGACAGGGAGCTACCACAATGGTACTGTATGGGAGGAATAACAGTCGGATCGTTTACACCATCTACCACTAATGGCACTGTAGGGTTGGTTTATATACAGTTGAGAGCCTGTGTACACGGGGATTACCACTTTTTGGCCCAAAATTTATTTAATTTTATTTTTATTGACGTTTTTGGTTTTGTGATGATCAAAATAGGTAGGGTTATATTTCTCACTCTGTGGTGGTTTTAATTGTGGTCATGTTTGGCGGTATGATCATTTCCCTATGAATGGGTTTTTGTAAATTTTGGTTTTGGTATAGTGATTTGTTTTTGCAGTATAGGGTAGATGTAGGGGGGGGGTATTTGCCCCTTGTATTATTAATTATTAAAAAACACCCCGGGGGACAGGGTGTGGCAGGGAGGGGGGAGGGGGGCCATCCAAAGTTTGCTATGGGCCCCGCTTCTTATTTTCTCCCCTGCTGGCGTGTAGTGGAGGTGGACCCCACCAGCGGTAAATAAGGGAAAACACTGACTCCGGGGAATCCTCAGTTTTCTACACACTTTTTGGGGATGTTCCCAGGTTAAAGTAAGGCACATATACTTCCCACTTCTAGACCCGATCTTGGCCCCTTTACGCTTCTCACAATCCTCTTTTTATTCGACCCCCCCCAGCTGTGCAACTGGGGCCGCCCCCCCGCCCAGCCCCAGCTGTGCAAGGTGCTGGTGCTGACCCCCATCCAGCCCAGCTGTAAAAGGTGTGGTGTGCCCCCCATCCCCCCCGTTTGGAAGGTGCGGGGCTGACCCCACCCCCACCCCGCTGTGCAAGGTGTGGCTGACCCCCGTCCCCAGCCCGCTGTGAAAGGGGTGGGGGTGGCCCCCCCGCCCCCACCCCGTGTGCAATTGTGGCGCGCCCCCCCGTCCCAGTCCAGCTTGAAGGTGTGGCTCTCCCCCCTTCCCATCCAGCGTGCAAGGTTGGGCTGCCCCCCCGTTCCACCCACTGTGCAAGGTGCTGGCATGCCCCCCGTCCCAGTCCAGCTTGCAAGGTGTGGCGGCCCCCCGTCCCACCCCCTGTCAAGGTGTGGTGCTGACCCCCGTCCTAGTCCAGCTGTGCAAGGTGCTGGCACTGACCCCCGTCCCAGTCCAGCTGTGCAAGGTGCTGGTGCCTGGCGACACAGGACACACTCTGTCCACTCAATAGGGTCCCTTGACTCTTCTGGCAGTTCCCGCAAACTGCCCACCTATATCTCTGGATCGTGTGACTCTCCTCAGGTCCACTGCACCTGGCTGTCTACAGTCTCTCTCTGTCTAGGTGCCTACTTAATCTCGGGTATATCAGTGAGTCGACTGTTCTCTTCTGCCTCGGCCTGCCCTGTCTATTGGCGCCTTAATAGACAGGGGTTCCCTTTCATAGTTGCTTTCAACTAGAACTATATGCAGTGAGCATAACTCCGATTCCTGACTGACCAAAAGGGTTGACCTCTATCCTAAAATGTCTGCCGACCTCAAGCCCCACCCCTTTCTGCCTTCCTGATTGGCTGCTCGCCCTAAGGCGAGTTAAAACGGTTTATTCACCCGTAATTGCGGGACGGATTTCGCCCCCGCAATTACGGCGTGTGTACGGGGGCGGGGCAGGAGCGGGAGGGGGGGGGGGGGGGTCAGCTCGCCGGCCCCATAGACGTTCATTGTCCACGGCGCGTATTCCGCCGGGATAATTTCATGTCACTTCTCTCCCTAATCGCGGAATACGGCGCGCAGGGAGAGGAGCCGTAATCCATAGTTCTCTATGAGAACTGTGGATTACCGTAATTATTGGGACGGATTTGGTCCCGTATTTCGCGCAGTACGCCGCGGAATACTGGACCAAATCCGTCCCAAAATAAGTGTGTGACATAGCCTAACAGTCCCAACTGTCACTCCTCTAGACTGTTATTACGCGCCCGCGAACCAAATTCATGTCAATGGGGCGGGGGGCTGCCGGGCCCCCAGTGCTTTAGGAATACGCGCTGATCAGTGCGACTCCCAAAACCACCGGCGTATTGCGGCGATACTGTATGCGCCGCAATTACGCCGTGTGAAAATACCCCAAGGGACATCTTATAACACTCTAGATATTTCCCATATAATACAGTGTAATATAATATATACAATTGCCCCTCCTGTACAGTATATAGGTATTAGGTAGAATTGAATTAAATAAAATTAGTCTGGCCCTCTAAAATCTTTCCAATTTCTCATGCGGCCTATGGGAAAATGAATTGCCCGCCCCTGACCTACAGGATCTGGAAACAAGAGTAAGAATATGTTTTTTGTTGCTCATGCATTGCAATCCTCCCGGAAATATGGGTCTATTTCAGAGTCCTTGTGTTGTGAATTCCGATGCAACGGGATCCCGTCGGACTACGGGTAAGTCTGAAAAGATGCAAAGTGTCTGTCCTCCAGAACCAAAAAGTTAGAATCAATAAACTTTAAGCAAAAATATTTAAAAACACATTGCCATTCCCCCTGACGTGTTTTGAGCCCCTTCACTCTTACTGACCCTGAGTAAGGGCCACCCTGGTAAGAGTGGTGAGACTATGGAGCTTGCTGCCCCATGAGGTAGAGATGGTGGGTTCATTGACCTTGTTCAAGAAGGGCTTAATCAGGCATCCTCAAACTGCGGCCCTCCAGCTGTTGGAAACTAAACTCCCATCATTCCCACATTATAGATTATATAAATGCTGATGGGAGTTGTAGTTTCCCAACAGCAGGAGGGCCGCAGTTTTGGATGCT
>JAODAL010040230.1:0-37099 GCA_025379985.1 Phyllomedusa bahiana
GGTTTTAGGGTGTTAGCAATCTTCTTATAGCCTAGACCAACTTTATATAGAGCAACAATTCTTTTCAGATCCTCAGGGAATTATTTGCCATGAAGTGCTATTTTGAACTTCCAGTAACCAGTGTGAGCATGATAAATTTAACACATCTGTTCCCCATTCACACCTGAGACCTTGTAACACTAATGAGTCACATAACACTAGAGAGGGAAAATGGCAAATTGGGCACAATTTGTCAATTTTCACTTAGGGCTGTACTCACTTTTGTTGCCAGTGATTTAGACATTGATGGCTGTGTGTTGAGTTTTTTTGAGGAAACACCATATGTACACTATTAAACAAGCTGTAGACTGACAACTTCACATTGTATCAAAGTGTCAGATCTTCAGTGTTGTCCCATGAAAAGATATAATAAAATATTTACAAAAAATGTCATGGATGTACTCACTTTTGTCTACATGTCTACATGTACTATGTCTACATGTCTAAGATGTCTACATTTGTAATCGGTATGATATCATATGCAGAAGGTTTAGAGGTAGCACATAAATACATATTAGGGCCTTTTCAATAGTTACATTAAAAAGTACCATGGTACCACAACAGCACTTATTTTATATATTGAAGCATAATCAGGTGTGTCCACATTTCAAGTACAATTGAGTATAACCTCAATTCCAAAAAAGTTGGTGTTCTGTGTATAATGCACAGGAAACAAGAATGCAATGGATTTGGAAAACTCTTATGACCATAATTTATTTACAACAGAACATAGAAAATATATCAGAAGCTGAAAATACTAATAAAAAAAACAAGACACATGATTGTGTATAAAAAAAACATGTTAGAGAACTAGAATCTCTCAAAAGCAAAAACGGTCACCTGTGGCATGCCCAGCTTATATATCTTAAAAGGCATGAGCAGTGTATAAAGGTTTTAGAACAACATATGCTCCTGTCCAGACAATGTCTCTTTCAGGGAAGGTCTTGCATGTTTCAGCAGATAATGCCAAACCACATACTGTATCAATCACAACAGCCCATTTGCTGAACAGGTCTGCCTGCAGTCCACACTTTTTACCAAATAGAAGAAATTTTACAAAGAAGACCCGGAACTCTTAAGCAGTTAGAATCCTACATCAGAAAAGAATGGGACAACATTCCTCTCCCAAAACTTTTCAATTCCCAGATGCTTACAGACTGTTGTACAAAAAAAGGGATGCTGCACAATGGTAGACATGGCTCAAATTTTTGAGAGAGTTACTTCTTTGTTGTGAATAAAATATGGCTAAAAGAGATTTCCACATCAGTATATTCATTTTTAAATCACATTTTACACATTATCCTAACTTTTGTCAAATTGCAATTGTACATATACATATTATGCCGCTTTGTGGTATTAGTTGGTTGGTGTGACCCAGTGATGTGGATTGACATCAGGTGCTTTATTTGCTTCATTTACTTCATTTTAAGCCAGGCTTAAAGAGGTTGTTAAATTGACGCAAATGGTAGAAAATATGAATAAATATTACTTGCCTTTTTAATCCCCAGTTGATTCAGTATTGACTCGTTCCTGCCAGCCGGTCACAATTATTTGGCTCTTTGTTTTTTTATCTCCCCACCTCTCTCTCTCTAAAGAGCCATCATTTTTTTTATTTTTCCATGTACATATGGTACATCATAAGTAAGGTTATCATTAAAAGGTATGGCACAAGGCACCATTGAATTTAAGGTCAGTACTATGAATATTGGGATGTTACATGTGTCCATTCAGCATAAACTTAACAGTGTTACATTAAATAGTAAATTGTATGAATTTTAATAGCATCATATTATTGCACAGCTAAAATAAGCCTTTTTTACGTTAGATAACTAGTGAGCATGTTATATATGAGTACAAGAAAATAAAAACACCTGTGTCTATTTATTCGTAATTGTTCTAACAAGTAAACAACATTCATCAATCTTTGATGTTGTAGGTCTTGATAAATGCGTTTAAACAAATTGCAGTAAACATTTCATGAAAATACTCAAGAAGAACTTTTAAGTTTTCCTCATACTTACACTAAGATCTGGCTTAGATACAAGATGTAAATTACACTAATGAACAAACAAAACATTTCATTAGTCATTATCTGACATGCTAAATGATCAAAACACAAGTCTTTCATACTTTTGGATATGCTTATTAAATATATCTAGTCCACTAAGACATAGGAGTTTTTATTCATATTAAATATCATGTTGCTATATAAATACAACTTGATAAAGACATACAGGCAAACGTGAGCACTGTCACAGGCAATGCTACACAGACAGAGGTGCAGGCCTCCACTCCTCGAACCATGAAGGTTACTTGTGACTAGTAAAGACATAATAGAAAGTAATTATGGACAGATGGAAGCAAAGGGAAGCAATTTGGATCTTCCGGCTTAAAACCCTTCAACCTTGTGGGTTAAATGATTCCCTTTCCTTTGCAGCATTTATTTGATCCTCTATGTTCTCTATTTATAATTTATTTATTTATTTAAATTATTGTAACATTCAAGACGAATTTATGCAACAATTTATATTCTTTTGACTTACCCTTACTTTCCTTTGCCGAGCTGTATTACCAATTTAGTAGGACTATGGGTATTTTTTAATACATCCTATATCGTGTCTTATGGGTTGATTGATCTGTTATTAAATACCTGCAACAGTTGTTACTTTATGCAATATTGTAACCATAAGGACACGTCGATCGCTTACTTCCTATGTGGCTGCCGTTCGTTGGCGCAGCCGCACTGGGTTGTCTCGATGCCTGCAATGCTCATGCGCGGCTTTCCTGCATTCTTGAGTGAGCGGCTGACTTTTCGTGTAGTCAAGAGATTGCTCTAACGCGCATGCGTGGTCCTCTATATGCCTAAACGAGGCACCTGACTTTGAATCCTGGTGCTTTATTATTCCGCACAGTTCCGGTTCACACGTGGGACATGGCTTGGTGTCACTCATAAGGTATTTAAACTAGTCTAATCCTTTTTTACAGCTCAGTGCCTTTTTTACCATATGCATCTATATCAGGTAGCACTGGATCCATTAATATTGATCTGGACCGGTTCCGACATACATCCCTATTCATCTGGACTATGAGGGACGTAAGCACTGGTTTATTTATTTATGCTTTATAATCTTGTTTGATGTTCCCTGATGAACCCACATTATCGGTGGGGGAAACGCGTTGGAACAGAAATGTATATTTCTTCTAGAACATCATATGGGTTATGATTTATGTTTATTGTTGTATTTAGCACCTTGGGCACTTTTTGGTGGTATTTGTGTTTTGTTTTTATTTGTAATAGTCCTGTTGTCTTGTTTGGTGTATTTTCATGTAGGGATGGTGTAGGGATTTGCTAGGGCAGATTCCTGGATGGGGTCGCCCTTTTTCAGGGCGGGTTCCCCGTTTCTGTAAGGTATAGCTGTTAGGGTTTAGTAGGGATTGTCGTTTTCCCTTGTTTTATATTTATTCTATCAATAAAAGTTATATTTTAGTATTTAGTCTTCCGCCTCAAGGTATCTGTTTCATGTGTTGTTTTTGACAGATGTTGGGTGGACAAATGA
Source organism: Phyllomedusa bahiana (assembly GCA_025379985.1). Classification (NCBI taxonomy): domain Eukaryota; kingdom Metazoa; phylum Chordata; class Amphibia; order Anura; family Hylidae; genus Phyllomedusa; species Phyllomedusa bahiana. The sequence continues at coordinate 3,597 of JAODAL010040230.1, forward strand.
TAAAGACACGCAGAAGAGGAATGGGTATGATGTGCTCTTGGTAACACTGTGCACCTAGAATCTAAAATAAATCCAGGCATTTAAGCACCATAGTTAGACTCACTTCTTTCATCTTTGTAATATCAAGGACACTAATATAATATTTTTTTCTGGATTTCAAAGCACTTTAGCACAACAAGAAGCTGCCATACACCCCTAATAGCCTTATGACTTCACTAATATTTACAAATAAATAAATAAATATATATATATATATATATATATATATATATATATATATTATTTATATAGTGTAAAAAGCTTGAGAACTCCTTATGTAATATATAGATCTATCTGTGTGAATCTACACTCACCGGCCACTTTATTAGGTACACCTGTCCAACTGCTCGGTAACACTTAATTTTTTTAATCAGCCAATCACATGGCATGTAGACATGGTCAAGACAATCTCCTGCAGTTCAAACCGAGCATCAGTATGGGGAAGAAACGTGATTTGAGTGCCTTTGAACGTGGCATGGTTGTTGGTGCCAGAAGGGCTGGTCTGAGTATTTCAGAAACTGCTGATCTCCTGGGATTTTCACGCACAACCATCTCTAGGGTTTACAGAGAATGGTCCGAAAAAGAAAAAACATCCAGTGAGCGGCAGTCCTGTGGGTGGAAATGCCTTGTTGATGCCAGAGGTCAAAGGAGAATGGGCAGACTGGTTCGAGCTGATAGAAAGGCAACAGTGACTCAAATTGCCACCCAATACAACCAAGGTAGGCAGAAGAGCATCTCTGAATGCACGTACGGCGAACTTTGAGGCAGATGGGCTACAGCAGCAGAAGACCACACCGGGTGCCACTCCTTTCAGCTAAGAACAGGAAACTGAGGCTCCAATTTGCCCAAGCTCATCGAAATTGGACAGTAGAAGATTGGAAAAACGTTGCCTGGTCTGATGAGTCTCGATTTCTGCTGCGACATTCGGATGGTAGGGTCAGAATTTGGCGTCAACAACATGAAAGCATGGATCCATCCTGCCTTGTATCAACGGTTCAGGCTGGTGGTGGTGGTGTCATGGTGTGGGGAATATTTTCTTGGCACTCTTTGGGCCCCTTGGTACCAATTGAGCATCGTTGCAACACCTTGTGGAATCTATGCCACGAAGAATTGAGGCAGTTCTGAAGGCAAAAGGGGGTCCAACCCGTTACTAGCATGGTGTACCTGATAAAGTGGCCGGTGAGTATATATATACAACCAGAAATTCAATTCCTTATATATATAGTTGCATATATAGATTCAAACAGATAGATCTATATATTACACAAGGAGTTCTCAAGCATTTTACACTTGCTTTTTACATTGACCAAAACACAGCATTGCCTGGCCCTCACTATTGGTCAAACTCTCTGCCTTAATTAAACATGAGGGTCAAACTGATGCAAGGGATCAAGTTCAGTTGCCATATACAACATAGGTTATTATTTATTAGCGAAGTTCTTCACAGTTTTTGTACTTAATTCCACATATAAAGATTTCCACATGGCAGTTCAAGTATCTTTCTTCATCTTCACTTTAAGAGAAAAAGCCAAAATAGAGAAGCACAGGAACAAAAGTATTCACAAGGTGAGGGTGCAAATGCTTCCACAGGTCAGATTTGACAGATTTCACTAAATTAAAATGTGAAAACATCTACATTGAATAGCTAAACATTGCCTTGTGAACCATGGGTGAATACATGAGCAAAACCACCTTTCACTTGAGTTGTGGAGTGCTGTGTCTTCTTCACATATTACATTTTCAGATGATGATAACCCCAAAATCCCCTATCCTCGTATCAGAGATAGATTCAGCAAGTTACAATATAGGGCAGTGGTCCCTAACTAGTGGATTGAGAGGCACTTGGGACTCGTAAACCCCATGTTATTATTATATACAATGACAATTGACTTTGCAATACAAGTTTACATTTGACACTGAAATATGTATCAACAATGTTCAAATTTGTAATTTCTTACATATACTGTATCTCCTCCATATTTGAGTTGAAAGTGACTTCTGATGATCACTCAAAAGTTAAATGTAGCTCAAAAAGGACAAAGGTTGGGGACCTCTGATATAAGGATGTTTTTTGCAGAATATTGTTTGGTATTACTTCTTAGAGTTGCTTTACCTTGGTAGAGGTCCAGCAGAATACAACACAGTTCTTGACTTATTTGTGGTACTTTTGCTATGATAAGAATAGTCACAGACTCGATCTGCTGTGCACCCCTTTAAACAACCAACCCCACCCTTTCCCCCTCCAACCATATCCCAGCTTTAATGTCTAATGCTCTATTTCATTAGAAAGGGAGACTGAAATATTATTAATTTGGATTAACTGCATATCTAGGTCTTACAGCAGATAGATATGTGAGTATTTGAAAACATTTTACATATTTTTTATTAGTACCATATTGCAAGCATAATATTAAATTAAGAAGATATTTAAAAAGAGAAGGCATGATGTTAACAAATAAGAATACATAGTTATGATAAATCTGTACCTGTACAAAGCCACACATTTTGTAGTTGTCAAATAAAGGCAGACTTGGACGATCTTCTCGATATATAGTAATTCTATAGCTACGTAATAATACTGGTGTTCCTGAAGATTCATCGGCAACATATAAAGTGATTTGATTTGTTCCAAGCCCAAGTGGATATTTTGCAATTCTAAAAGAAAATTTCTAATTAAGAATGATAAAAATATACATTAGATTTGATATATACTGTATATATTTACAGCATTCATGCCTAAGCACATTTTTTTTTCTAGAACATGGTTATAGACTACTTTTTCTTGAATCTCAATCATTCATATACATATCGGGCCATAGTATTTTTTTGGTGAAAAAAAAGATGCAAAAAAGAAATACAAGAAGAAATGTGGTTTTGCTAAATAGTTTTCATAAAATGCTACAACAAGGGATTTGTCTCATTTATTATCATGGAGCACCCAGCTATCTTCATTAGTCTCATAGTCTTTGAATAAAGTGGCAGCCAGCATGCTTCACAGCTGGTTCAATCAAGTGCCTCCCCTCTAAGGTCATGAGCGGGAAGGAAATGTTGGCAGTGACCCCTATTCCAGTGATGAGTGGAGGTCCCAGCTATAAGGCCTCCAGCATCAAGACATCTATTACCAATCCTGTTGATAGGTGATAAATATCAATTGCAGTAGTAACCCTTCATAGTCAGGGGGACTTATACATCTGTTTACCTTTTCTGATTTTAAGAAATTGTGTGAATTACAACATTTAAGAGCTACTTTTTTAATTTTCCAATAGAAAAGTGTGTTTCTCTGAACTAGTCAACAGCCTTTCTCCCACATAACTTTCAAACAATATTTTGGCTACCGTGCATTATTTTCCTGCCCGTACTGACTGGGACCGTACTCAATTACAACTGGACAGGTCAAAGACTGTCCTTGCTTTTGTTATTATTTTTTTTTAAATGTCAGCAAAGAATTCTTGTGCAAGACTGATTTATTTAAAAGAAACCTTATGTCATAGTGCACACTGAAGCCCTTGTCTCAGACCACAAACGTGCCGTGCCTCTGCTGTGGTTCGTGTTTATGCCACAGCTGCCGCTACAGGCTGCGGGCATGGCTGGGTCTCTGTTGTTTCTCCATTACCTGTTGGTTCCTCTGCTGCTCTGAACGTACCTGTCCCGGCTGCTGACTCCACTGCAGAAGCAGCAGCAGATTCAACTCATCTCTCCTCACTTCTGCAGCTTGGCGTCCTGAGCATGCAGGAGCGCAGCTTCCTTAGTTTTAAAGGAACAATATGTTAATTACCTGGCTAATTACCTGTGACCTCCTGTTATTTAAGTAACTTCCTGCCTCTGTTCCTGGTCAGTGCCTTGATGCTCTTCATGAAATCTGACCCCTGGTTGCTGTCTTGTTGCTGTTATCCACTGTTCCTGAGTTAACCCCTGGTTTTCCAGTATGTTATTCTACTGCTGTTTACCTGCCGCTGCACCAGTCTGCTATAATATTGCTGTTATCCTGCTATCGTCACCTCCATCTATACCCGGTGTCCTTGTCCTGCACTTTAGCTGTGACTGTGAGTGGCCACGTCAGGGGTAGCGACCTGGAGGTTCCACGCAGCTAAATCTGTCCAAACTTGGAATGGGCTCTGGTAAAGACCGAGGGCCATTTAGACTCTGCTCCCTGACTTGGTCTGCTACTACACCATCTATGCTCGCGGTGATCACAGAGGATTAAAAACACCCAGTACCCACCTTGTCAGTGTATACTGACATCGGTGGTCATTACAGTACGAACTGACCCGCAGCACCGTGACACTTTATTTGTTATTAGAGATTAATACATTTGTGAGTACTTTTCCTTATTTATCTATTGCCGTCTTAAAGTTCTCATGCTACATAAAAGCTGATGTATCACGTATTAGTTGGTTTAGTTTGTGTCAATAATTGAGCCAAAATGTTGGCTAATTTTTGGTGCATAATGTCTTACATCGAGCCTCGCCTCTTTAAACTAAGCCACGTCAATTTGTCAGGTGTGTCTAAAACTAAGACACATAATAAATGGGATGTAAGGCATGTATGCTAGAATTCTGGCGCAGTTGCCATAGTAAATCTGCCCCCTTGTGTTTAGAATCTGTAGTTGTAGATTTTGTAGCAAGTCTGCAGCAAATTAAAAAAAAAAAAATTATAAAATTTAATTTAAGATTTCTTCAGGATATTGACCGTCTCACTGACGTCAATAGAAAAAAGCCATAAAAAATGCATAGCATATCTGAAACATAAATGGACCTGGTGGAGATTTCAAATCTACATCATGTCAATTTTTGTGTAGTTTTTGTCCAGATGCTTCTACAGTGTGGGAATGAGATTTTTTGAAACTGAAATATGCTTAATTACCCTTAAAGTAAAATAAAAAATTTTGCTGGTACCATCTTGCAATGTACAGAATTGGTAGTGTACTTTCAATATCCACACATTCATGTGTCTTTAAAAACATGATTCTATGGGCCACATGTATGAAAACGGTCTAGGTCTAAACCTCACATTGTTGCCCATAGCAACCAATCAGAGCACCCCTCTCATTTTTCCAGAGCACTATGTGAAATGAAAGGGACACTCTGATTGGTTTCTATGGTCAACAAAGTGAGTTTTAGACCTAGACCATTTTCATACATGTGGCCCTATGTCTTTATCCAATCAGAGTTCTCAGGCAATAAGTATTAACCTAAAAAACACCCCAGCGTCACTGGCCATTTGGCAGCAGCTGCTTCTCATAGCGCTCCTCCCTTATGTCCTTTTCAGTTGGGTATGAGCACAATATTTGTTATCTCAGGACTATATTTCTATTTTTATAATTTTTTTCTTGCTGACTTTTATAGTTTCTAAATCCTAAAAATAACCAGTGAAGAATTTCAGAGCTAATAACGTTCAAATTACTGTTTAGGTTGGTTTTCTCCATCTATACCCATTTTAATAGTCAAAAATAGTGATCAACATGAAAATAGTGAGTTGGGTGATAAGACATGTTCAGACACTTCAAGCTAAATCATTTTGAGATTCTGCCTTAAATAACTCTATATTGTTAGAACAAAACAAGAATGGAATACCCACTTTGAAAGTTAGAATTGGTCACCAACAGGATTCTTGTCACGGATGCCCCTGTGACCCTCGTCCCGGGTCGCAGGCGCATCCGTGCCCCGACGCCGAGCGGCGCCCCGTCCCGCACGTCAGGTCCGGGGTCCGCTCACCCCCCTGGTCGTGCTGTTGTTCCCTTACCCAGCCACGCTACTGTCCCGTCCGTCGCTGTCACTCGGCGCGCGCCGGCAGTGTTAGATTTAAAGGGCCAGTGCACCGGTAATTGGCCATTGCCGGTCACTGCCCCTATTTAAGCCTGCCTCTTCCTGACAGCCTTGCCGGATCTTTAGTGCTCATAGCCTATCGAGAAAGCGTTCCAGAAGCCTTGTCTTGTGTTCAGTGTACCAAACCCGCTTGCCTAAGTTTTCTGTGCACGAATCTCTGCTGCCTGCCCAGACCTTCCTGCTGGTCCCCGACTACGAGCCCGATTGCCGAATCTGAACTTCGTCTACCCTTGGCCGCCACCGCAAGCAAGTTCCGCCAGTGGAAGCGACCTGGAAGATTCCCGCCGCAGCAAGTCCATCCCGCTTTGCGGCGGGCTCTGGTGAATACCGGGACCTACTTAGATTCCGCTCCTTGGTGTGGGCTTCCACCATCGCTTGCGGTGGTCCAGTGGATCCACTACCAGACCGTTACAATTCTTAAGTATTTCTCAGTCAGGGCTCTGTCCGATTTGACACAGGTCTGACAAAACCCGTAAAAAAATTTGGGTTCGGAACATTCCAAACCCACATTTTTCTCTCTTACGCTAACCATAAACCTAACTCCAAGTTAATGTTTTTGAAGGGGTTTTGTTGGTTGACTTACCATTCCATCGATGCATTGCTCCCATCACACTGTGTGTATATATATATATATATATATATTATAAATATAATATATATATATATATATATATACACACACACACACACACACACGGTACTTTCAGTACTTTCTGCACAACTTGATGATATCTAAAAAGGAGCTTAATAGCAACAGGTGTTTGATCCCTGAATAACCCAATAAGTTTAGGGGATCTATTTGAATTGGGATTTAAACAGTACTCCTCATCATGCTCTTCACATTTTGACATCATGAGACTAAGATAACACCTTACAATTGATCAACAATACCTTGCCATTGTAAGGCTTCAAGCAGGATGCTCTCATACGGAAGTGACCACTAAGCTTACAGTGTGAGAGAGTGTCATCAGCAGGGATGCCAATAGGGCAATACTGGCAGTACTCCTTTCAGGGGCCCTGATCAAAAAGGGGCCCACTGATATATAAAAGATAGGAACTAGTAATGGGTGGGGCGTAGTCCGTGGAGTCGATTGCCAACTCTTATCAACTGACTTGTCTTGAGGCCTTAACAACCCGCTTAACGACTATTTATAACTGTATTTTATTAAAGATTTTCACAATTATTTTCATTAAACAAAAGCAAAAGAAACTGGACATACACTGCAAAAGTCATAATGACGAATATGAAGGCAAGGCATTGCATAGCATTCAAATCAACGACTCTGGTAGCTGTCCTAGAAAACGAGACAGTACCCTAGGAAGGAATTACACCTATGTATGTTCAACAGTGCAGTTAATGATAACACAAGTGCACCTAACGCATTTGTTAAGATAACAGTATAGGGAATAATGAGGAAAGATAAAGACAACTGATTTTACATGGGAGGGAGTACAAACAACAAGACAAATTGACAGAAAATAAGACTAGACTTGGGGGGTGAAACAGAAAGGAAAAGGGGAGACTATTTAATGGCGAATGTGTAAGAGGTATGACCATGATTTTGCACCGGGCTCTCAGGTCCATGCCAAGTCGCGTGTGACCATGAAGTGGGAGCATGACTTAAGAGTCATTAAGTCAAGGTTCGGGATGAGCACCCAGGAGGAGGAAGAGGGGGGCTAGAGGGGGGGGGGAATGCCAGATGGATCATGACGGCCTAAGGCTGCAACTGGGTCCAGTAAGAGATCCATGGCTTCCAGACCGCATCATGAAGATCCAGTTTGTTGTGTAGGCAAGAGGTGAGCTTCTCTATGCGCTGGACTTCGCAAATCCTTGTGTGTAGGTCGTGCATGGAGGGGGGGAGAGTCTGCTTCCAGAAGGCCGAAATCAAACACTTAGCAGCCGTTAGAATGTGTAGGAGAAGCTTAGCTTCTAATTTTGAGAACCCTCCTGGTGGGAGATTTAGAAGGAATGTAGACGGATCAATCGGGACTCTGCGGCCAAATGTCCCCTCCAGGACCCCGCCAACCTGAGACCAAAACCGTTGTATATTGGGGCATCCAGAATATGTATTCAGCGATCCCGGGCGGTACCACATCCCCAGAAAGCTCCTGGAACCATTGGATTAAATCTGTGGAGTAACTCTGGGTGTGGTACCAGTGCATTAAGAGTTTATACTGATTTTCTTTATAGGTTATACAAGCGGATGAGGCAGCTGCCCTATGCCAGATGACCTGCCAGACATGGTAGGGAAGTTTACGTCCCAGAAAAGCTTCCCATTTGTGCATATAGGGAAAGTAAGGCTCAGCGTCTGGGGTGAAGTCATTCAAAATAGCATAAATCTGCGAGGTCAGGCCTTTGGACATATGCCCCCACTTGCACAGCCTTTCGAAGGGGGTGGGGATCGAGAGCGGAGACCCGCCAGTGAGAACCTGCATTAAGTGTTTGATTTGGAGGTATGAAAACTGAGCCCTAGGAGGGAGACTGAATTTGTCGGATAGATCCGCGAATGGGATGAGTTCCCTGGTACGAAAGTGTGCGATGTCTGCAAACCGGAACAGGTTATGCTGTTGCCAAGGAACTACAAAAGCGCCAGATGTGCTAGCAGGCAGGAGGGGGGTGTAGAGAAAGGAGGACATCGGAGATGCCTTAGAAGCCAGGGGGAATCTAGCCTGACAGCACCTCCAAATGGATCTAGTAAACTCTATTGGGCCTGGCAGGGGCCCTGTTCTTGGAATATCCTTGGAATGCCAAAGGAACATGTTAGGGTGGAACGGAGCCAGCCATAATTTTTCTATTTCCATCCATTTAGAAAATGCTGCCAAGGTAGACCACGCCGGGATAATACGCAAGTGCGTTGCCCAGTAATACTTCAGGATATTAGGGGCCGCCAGACCACCCCTGCTTCTGCTCGCTGTCAATACATCTTTGGCAATCCTGTGCCGACCATGGGCCCAAACAAATTTAAATATAGCCGATTGTAGAGATTTTAGGGCACTAAAAGGGATCGGAACGGGGAGGGTCTCAAAAAGATATAGTAGCTTAGGCAAGACTGACATTTTGGCTTAACGACTATTAGCGACTTCACAACGCAGTAAATTATGTGTCCCCCAGTGAAGGTAATAGGGTCCCCCAGTAAGTTATACGTCCCCAAATAGGTGGTTATATACTTTATATGTCTCCCGGTAGGTGTGTAGTTTACATGTCCCCCAGCAGGTATATAGGCAGTTATGGATCCCCCAGCAGGTATATGGCAGGTTTAGCATCCCCCAGCAGGTATATGGGCAGGTTATGGATCCCCCAGCAGGTATATGGGCAGGTTATGTCCCCCAGCAGGTATATAGGCATTTATGGATCCCCCACAGATATATGGGGAGGTTATGGATTTCCCCCAGCAGGTATATGGGCAGGTTATGGACCCCCAGCAGGGATATGGCAGGTTATGGATCCCCCAGCAGGTATATGGCAGGTTATGGATCCCCCAGCAGTATATAGGCAGGTTATGGATCCCCCAGCAGGTAATAGGCAGGTTATGGATCCCCCAGTAGGTATATAGGCAGTTAGGTCCCCCAGCAGTAATGGGTAGGTTATGGTCCCCCAGTAGGTATATAGAAACTTATAGGTCCCCCAGCATAATGGGATAGTTATAGCCCCCACAGGCATACGTATAGCTTTTAATAATATATAGTAGCTTATAGGCCTCACAGCACGTATATATATAGATAGCTTATAGGCCTCACAGCACGGTATATAAGATAGCTTATAGCTCCTCACCCGCACGTATATAAGTAGATAATAGCTCCTCCCGTGCACATATAAAAGTAGATAATAGCTCCCCCTGCACATATAAAAGTAGATAATAGCTCCCCCTGCAATATTAAAAGTAGATAATAGCTCCAGCCCCCTGCACATATAATAGATAATAGCCCCCCCGCACATATAAAAGTAGAAAATAGCCCCCCTGCACATATAAAACTAGATAATAGCCCTCCTGCACATATAAAAGTAGATAATAGCCCTCATGCACTTATAAAAGTAGATAATACCCCCCTGTACATATAAAAGTAGATAATAGCCCCCCCTGCACATATAAAAGTAGATAATAGCTTCCCCCTGCACATTTATAATTAGATTATAGGCCCCCAGCATGAATAGAGCTAATTAAAAGTAATAAATTTGACAGACTCACCTGACCCCCGCTCCCTGCCGCTGTCGCTGCCCCGGGTCTTTACCCTTCGGGGCGTAGTCACCATCCCGCGCGGGGCATGGACAAAGGGGCACGCCCGCCTGGGCTGTGCACTCCGGGCGCCAAGCACAGGGCGTACAGAGCCGCATCCTCCCTGCGGCTCCCTAGTACTTGCGGAGCTCTCTGCTCCCCCAAAAAGCATTAATTGTAGTGCGTCCGGGGGGGAAACGCACATACGTTAGTCCCCGCCACCGTGCCCCCGCCAAGGTCCTAAGCCTTTTAGCTTAAACTGGTAATGGTTGGGAAACCCCAAATTTGATGGGCGGGGGGGGGATAGGGGGGAAAGCGCCGGGGACTAGGGGGGGGCCCAGGGGCCCTCGCTAGGGTGTTTAATTCGGGGCTCGGGCCCCCAATTTAAAAACCCCCCGTGCCCCCAGTTCCCCCCCCGGGGCCAAGGGGCCCCTGCGCGGGGGCCCGGAGCAAAAAAGGGCCCTTTACCTTTAAAGTGTTCCCTGGAACCCCAAAACACTGAGGGTTTTTGCGGGCAAGGCGAGCGCTCCCTGCCCCCCAACAGTTTCGGGCCCCCAGGTCCCCCAAAAAACCGCGAGGCTCCGGGTCCTCACAAACGCTGGGACCCGCCGCGGGCCCCTTTCGGGCCTTTAGCCGGAAACGTCCCCGATGACATCACGTAAACGCGACGTGCCTGTCCCCGGGCGCACGCGGTATAGGGGCCCTGGGGCCCCCGGGGGCTTGGGCCCGGGGGATTCGGGCTGGGAAAAGGGCGGAGGGGGGGCTGCCCGCCCGGGGGGGGTTAAGGTGAGTATTAATGTTGTTTTTTTTTTAGCGTTTTCCGCCTCAGTGCCCCATATTCTGCCCGTTTCCCCAAAAATTCTGCCTGTGGCCCCCCTAACCCTGCCTGTGCCCCATAAAGCCCGCCCGTGGCCCCCATAAACCCTGCCCCGTGCCCCAATTTTAAAGCCTGCCTGGGGCCCCTATTTAATTCCTGCCCCGTGGCCCCCCCCAAACCCTGCCCTTTACCCCCAAATTCGGGCCGTTTTGGGCCCCCCTATCCCCGGGCTGTGGGCCCCCCCAAAAACTGCCTGTGCCCTAAATGCCCCCCCTGTGGCCCCCATATGCTGGGGTTGGGGCCCTTTTTATACCTGCCCCCTGGCCCCCCATATATAAGCCTTTACCCCCAAAATTATGCCCGTGCCCCCCCCTTTTCCCGCCTGTTTCCCCATATACCTGGGCCCTTTTCCCCCCTATCCCCCCTTTGGGCCCCCCTATACCCTTTCCCCAAAGTGGGCCCCCCTATACTGCCTCAAATTTCCCCCATAAACGCCCCCGGGGCCCTTATATAAACCCGCTTGGGCCCCCATAAACTTCCCCCAGGCCCCCCTATACTGCCTCAATGGCCCTTTATTTTGGGCCCCCTTTTACCTGCCCGTGGCCCCCCATATACCCGCCCCGGCCCCCTATACCCGCCTGTTTGGGCCCCATATACTGCCCCTTCCCCCAACCCGGGGCCCTATATCCTTCCCTTTTTGGGGCCCCCTAATTTCGCCTTGCCCCCCCATACCCCCCCCTTCCTGTGGCCCCCCTTTTTTTTTTTTTTATTTTTAACCCCCTTTTTTCCCCTGTTTTTATTTTTCCCCCCCCCCCCCCCCCCCCCCCCCCTCCCCACCCCCTAAACCTGCCTCAGTCTCTTTTTTATTTTAAAAATACCTGCCTGGGGCTCCTATATACAGCCCCCAGTGCCCCAAAATTCTGCCTCGTGCCCCCATATTTTGTTTATTTCCCCATAAAACGCCTGTGGCCCCCATAAAACCCCGCCCGTGGCCCCCCTATACCTGCCTTTTGGCCCCAAAATATGGGTTCATTGCCCCATATTACCCAACTGAGGGGACTGTTTTTAAACCCAAAAAAATTTAAAGGGGTTGCTGGGAAAAGTGGGAATTTTAAGATATTTTTTGTCCCAAAACCCAGGACGAGTATTGGGCCGGGGGCAATCAGCAGGGAAAGGGGTGAACCGGATTTTGGGGAAGGAAAAGGGGAAAAAAGAAAAGACGCTGATCAAAAAGAAAAAAACCCCGGTGAGGGGCCCTTGGGGCAGGCCCTTGGTTCCCCTTAGAAGGTTTTCAAGTCTCCCTTACCACCCGTATTCTAACCCCAATGGGGCCCCCTGGGCGTTTAAAGATTCCAAGCCGGGGACGGGTTCACAGGGAGGCCCCCCGCGGCCCCCCGGGCCTAAAAGGGAAGGTCCTTAATTAGTAAACCAGTTTTGGGGGCAAAGGGTATAGGGTTTTTTTTCCCCAAAACTTTAACGGGTAAGAAGGGGGGCCCCGCCCGGGGGGTTAAGGTGAAAAATTTAAGGGGTTTTTTTTATAAAGGTTTTTTGAAGTTCCCCAAAAAAAATTTGCCTTTGTTAAATTTTTTTTTTCCCCAACCCCGCCCGGAAATGGCTGTGTGGTTTTTGTGGTTAAGTGCAGGCCCCAAATTTTTCCTGTCCCCAACCCGCCGTTCCCCCAATTTACTGCCGGGCCCCCCCCCGGATGTTTTTAGGCCCCTATTTTCCCGCCCCCGGGGGGCCCCCAAATTTCCCTTTTCCCTTTTTTGGGGCCCCTAATGGGTGTATTATACTTAAGGGCCCCCTTTTTTGCCATCCCCAAATTTGTGGCCCCAAAACCCCGGTGGCCCCCGAAGGGCCCCAAAAGGTTTTAAACCTCCTGTGGGCCCCCAAATTTACCCGCCCTTCCCCTTTAAACCTTCCTTTTGGGCCCAATAGAATTTCCCCAAACTCCCCAGGCCCTTTAACCGGTTGGGCCCCCAATTATGTCAGGCCCCAAAATTTAAAACCCATAACCTTGGCTGTGGATAATGCCCTTTCCCCCAACCCTTTTCCCCATTAAACCGGGGGCCCCATAACTTCATCCCCTTTTCTGGCGGGATTAATGGCTCAATGCCCCTTTTCCCTGGTGGAATTACTTCCCCGGCCCCCTAATGGTCCCCCCTTATGCCCTTTGGGCCCTTTTTTGGGAGGCCCCCATTATCCGCCTTTTAGGCTTTATTACCCCTTTTCAGTCTCAAATGCCCAGGCCCAAACTGATGCCCCCTTTCTGGTCTGAAATTTTCCTTGCCCCCAACCCTTCCCCCTTTAAATGTTCCCCCAAATGTTTGGCCCCTTTATCAAAACCCTTTTTCCCCGGCAAGGGGGGGGGGGGTTTAAAAAAAAGGGTTATAAAGGGGGGTTTGATATTTGGGGAAATCCTCCCCCTCTTTGGGCCGGGGGTCCAAGGGGTTCCTGGAAAAAAGGGAAAAACCTGCGAAAAACCTCCGGGGAACAAAATTCAAGCAAGTTCCCCTTTTGTTTGAGAGTTTTCTTAAAAGCCTCCCCCAATTTTGGCCCCAGGCCTGTATCTGTGGATTATATTGTGACATTTAGGGTATTGTGATATAGGTGAAGAAGTTCTGAAAAAGTAAATTTGTCATTGGTGATTTTTACTGTACATGCGATCGCTGAGGAGAGGGACGGGATCTGTGTCGGTATGTGCAGAAAATTAGTGACAGAAACAGAAGGTTTCTCGTCAATAAAAACATCCGCAGTTTCACAAGAGCGGAAAAACACAAAGGGCCCGACCCCCCGGATGTTTTAGGACCCTACAAACGCCCCAAGGGGGGCCCATTTGCTTTGGCTTATGGGGCCCCTGAAAGTGGCTGATATATGACTTATGGCAGCCCTGAGCATCAGCATGTTGTAGCAGAGAAACTGGTAGAGTCACAGAAAGGCTAAGAAGTGGACGTCCTTTGGCTACATCACACACTAATGACTGCTTCATTGTAAACAATTCCCTGCGGAACCGAATGAGTGAATGCCCACCTACTCAGGCCCATTTAAGAGTTAGGAGACAACCAAGTGTCATGTCAGACCATTCATAACGGTTAACATCAGATTGGTCTGTGTGATAGATGACCTGACCACATCACCAGAGAAAGGCAGCATCATCTTGCATCTATGCTGGACGAGGGAATAATGGTCCTCAGTGCTGTTCAGGGATGGAAGTCAATTCACTCTGAGCATAAGTGAAAGTCGCTAATGATGCTGGAGACGTCGAGGAGAGCGCTATGTATCAGCCAGTTCAGGAACTGGTCAGGTACCCTTGTCAGTCATCAAGCACGCAGACCAAACTGATGAAAACAGTTACGAATGGTCTGAAATGACACTTGGTCACCTCTCTCCTCTCTTAAATGTTCCCAGAGTTGTGTGGCATTCATCATCTGGTTCTGCAGGGCATTGTTACAATGAGAGCGTCATCATGTGTGATAAGCCAAAGTACATCCACCTCTTTGCCTTTTTGTGACTCTTTCCATCTCTCTGTATCTCTGTTTACAACTGCTGATACACTCTGTGACAATCTGAAGCACAGTGGCCATCTTCCGTGGACAGCATCCTGGCTTGAAGCCATGCAATGGCGAGTAACTGTTTGGTCACTTAAGTGTTGTCTTGTCTCCTGATTCAAATGAACAGCATGAGAGAGACTGTTTAAAAACCACAATGTAAATTGATCCCCTAAATTTGTTGGGCAATTCAGGGATCAAACACCCGTTGTGCATTTTGACATTAAGTTCCTTGTTAGAGATCAACAAGTTTTGCAAAAGCTACTGATACATTGAACAGTTGGACAAGTGCATCTAAAGTTAACAAATGGACTCATTTACTTCATTTAAATTTTATGTTCATCCCTAAATTTCGATCAAAAAGCAAATATCTCTAACTTTTTGTGAGCAATGTTTATATATCAGATAAAACACAATAATGGAATAGTATAAATGCAGTGAAAACCTAATGTGAATGTCAGATTAAAATATGTCCCAGTGTTACCAGTGTGTACACTATTTTGGTTGCTGAATCACGTAGTTTATTGGGAATCACAAAACAGACTGACAAACTTGTTAAACTCTTCTAAATCTCTGTAACAGTTGGTGTCATGGAAAATGTGAATAAACTTGGACAAACATGAAAAACCTTTGTGAATCAAACACATTTGATTCATTGCACATTTGCAGATTTGCAGATCTTAATATCTGTATAACAACTGCAATACATAATTGAGCTTTCAATTAAATACTAAAATATAGGTTTAATTTGATTAAAAGGAAGACTAAGATGGTTACTAATTATATGCAAATTTTAGCAATTGGATTATTATTATCTATTACGCTGTAAGAATTTATATCAACCATACAATACATTAATAGCCCCAGGCATGTTAGAACAGGTGTGTGAACCTTAGGAGATGACATGTGAAATGAAACTGAATTTTTCTTACAAATGCCAATAGTAAAATAGACTTTTTGTTCTTATTTCACTTTTTATGCACCCTAAAACTGTAATTGCTTTTGCAGCTGATGCCTGGCATTGAGTGCTGATGCCTAGTTCACTATATATCCTGTACAATATATAGTATGCAGGGTGTAGAGATATATAATTTTTGTTTACCAGCAGTGCTGGAACAGACGCATGTGCCAAAACAGATTTCTAAGTCACAGATTTTTACTTGCAAGCTACAAGATAAAAGAACATTATGGGCGAAATGTCTCATTAAGTCAGCATTTTGCGCAAAAAAAAACCCTGTTGATGCCCTATTCTCTGTATAAATGAATGACACATCTGAGTGCACCTAAAGTAGGCGCATCAAATATGCTGGAGCAAATATGCGTATGTGCCTAGGATAGGCGCACAATTATACTAGCAAGGCATAACTACACACCAGATTTTTGAGACAGGTTTCATCTTATTCAGGTGCACTATACACTCATTTAATGCGCCTTAAAACTGGTGTGGAAACGCCTCTTTCTGACATGTTGACCTATATCCTTGTAGGCAACAGTGAAAGATAGATGACGGAATTTTTATTTTAACCAAGAACCTTACTCCATCAATGATCTTTTTACCAGAACATCATTTTTTTAAATATCTCTGGTGTTATGAGTCTAACTCAAGAATATCGACGTTTTTATATACAATAGTATATGACCCAAAAGAGATCTCTCAGTGACAGGTCCAAGCAGAGTTTAATTTAATTGTCAATTTTATTTATATTATTTATCTCCAGTATCCATCCCATTGTCACACAATCAGCTTACCTTAAAGTAGCTGTCTCACCACACTCTTTTACAGATCAATAGGCAGCTTCAGGCTCACATTTCCTGTTTAGGTTCTGGGTGGTTCTATAGCAGTGATTGACATGTCAGCTCTATTATTCCTAACTAATCCAGTTACAGTGAAAGGACTACTAGAGATATGTAAACCGGATGCACATATGCTAAGACCTAAGGATTAAAGCTTGTCAGCAAGTATTGTGAATGAACTCTGTATTTCAAGAAAAGGAACAGAGCAGTGAGTGAGTCATAATCCCAACCACTAATTTAGCCTGTAATAGCAGCAAGAGATGACCGGTACTTAGGGGAACATGTGTAAAAAAACAAAAAGAAAGAGATAGATTGCACCAAAATCTGAAGAGTAAACAAGATCGAAGAAATGTTTTTTTGGTAATAGTCCTTATTAGCCTTTCCTTACAGTTGTTAATGGGAGATGTGTCATCAAAATGACTTAATTGTTCAACTCACATTTTTATGGGTCAACAAATTTTTTAAGAATTTTTTGTTATATTTTTTAAAAATTTGTCCATATCACTTCAACATTTTGTAATAATTCCTTAAGTCCCTCAGTTTTTCAACTTTGGCCACTAAGCCCAATAATTGTCTGACACTTCCTGTTCTGTACAGAAAGATAATTTTAATAATTCTTAAGTCCTGCAGTTTTCACTTTGGCCACTAAGCCTAATAATAGTCTGACACTTCCTGTTCTGTACAGAAAGATTCTGAGTTGTCTGCTCATTATCAGCACAAAGAGGGTCAAACTGAAAGGAGACAAGAGTGTGAATAACACAGGATCCACTAGTCACAGTTCACCCTTTCACCTCCCTGCACACTGATTTCTTCCCAGTCACAGAGCATGACTAGAAAACTCTCCTATAGAGTGACTGGAACTGAGTCAGTCCTTAAGTCTCCTATGTGCATGACACTACTGCAAGTCACTCTCTACTGCTGTTAAAACAGTGAAAACAAGGCTAGTGGCCAAAGTTAAAATGGCAAGACTTAAGAATTATTAAAATAATTATTGAAAGTGATATGAAAAAATGTAAAACCAAACAACCAAAATTGCCCTAAAAAAATGTGGTTTAAACATATAAATGGGACTTAGAAAATGACGTTAGGATTTGTCCAATAGTCATTTTTTGATGACACATTCCCTATTAAGGCTTGTTTTCACACGACGTTTTTTGTGATCCCGTTTTTAACGAGCCTCGAAAAACGGATCCTCAAACGATCTAACAATTGTCATGTGATTAACATTGCGTTTCATTGGCAAAAGCGCATCGCTGTTCACACGAGTGATCGCCGATGCGCTTTCGCGAAGGCCGTTTTCTGATCCGTTTTAAGAATTGACCTGTCAATTCCTTCTTTGTGCGTTCTTTCGCAAGAAAATCCCAAGTAAAATAATTGAGTGCGCTTTGGCATCCCGAAAGCGATCCAAAGGCGCACAGACAGTTGGGTGCGTTTCGATTCGCTTTTTCGATCCAAAAACCGCATGCCGTAAAACGCATTTGGATTGAAATTTAAATATAAAATTTGAATATTATGTTTGGGTTATATTTAGTTTATAAATTATATAAATATACTTTTGTAAGAACTTATATATAATATAAATGTAATATAATATTATAAATGTAAATAATAGTATATAAATGTATATTTATATAAATGTATATAAATATTATATATGTATACTAAATATAAAATTTAGTTTATAAATATTTAGTTTATAAATGATTGTTATTAATTAATTTACGTGGGGGGGTTTGAAAACTATTAAATTTGTTTTTAAAAAAAAAATAGGGGGGCGGGTTCTAAAATAAATAGGTGTGTTTTACAGTTGATTGACACTAGATAAAAAAAAAAGGGTTTTTCCTTGGTCATTGATAGGTTAATATTATTTTTTTCTTAAATTGCGTTTGATGTTGATTTAAAATAAAGCATTGAAAAAATGGATCTAAAAAACGATCCGTAAAAGCATGCAAAACGCATCCAATTACGCATCCAAAAAGGATCACTGTTGCGTTTTCTGGATCCGCCTTTTTGGATGCAGTTTGCATCCAGTTTTCGCAGGTTAAAAACGGATCCGTAAAACGGATCCAAAACGTCGTGTGAACAAGCCCTTAAGCTCCTCAATGAAACAAGAATAGTCCTTTAAATAAGTATGCATATAGAGATAACTGTCAATTACTTATAAGGGCTGCCGACTGGACTCCTATACACAGAATGATTAGGGATACACATGAATAAACTACATATTATACTGAAGATTCCCCCAAAAAACTAAAATTCAATGTCCCTAGCTCCGTTTGCGCGAAAACCTTACCTGCATGTTCAACATGCAGGTTCATTTCAAAGGGGTTTTCTAACCACAATGATTAGCTCCAGACATGTAGGTTTACAGCGCTAGAGAAAATCTTATCTCCTGCTTGTTTACACAAGCTTCTATAGGTAACCAACCACCACTTCCTACACTCATTGCTCTAGTTGCTGTGTCCAACCATGGTGATGTTACTACCTCCTGTGTTATCTCCAACACAGGAGCTTGTTTATCTATGTTACTGACAAGCTTTAACCATTTAGACTCTGTAGCTATCTGCCCAACAGTTTAAACTCTTCTGTTAGTAATGCCCCTGTAACAGGCTCAACTAGGAGCAGCAGAGCCAATATGCCAATCACTGCTATATAACCACCCACAACCAGAAGGTCTGAGCCTTAAGCTAACTGTGATTCTGTGAAAAAGAGTGGTAAGAAAATTCCTTTAAGACAGTTCTTAAGTGGTCATATTAGTGGGTCAAATTAGACTCCCAGTGCTCAAAGCAAGCACTTAGAGGGACATGAATGAAAACTGTCTAGGTCTAAAACTCACTCTGTTGCCCATAGCTCTGATGATTGGTTGCTATAAGTGAGTTTTACACCTAGACAGTTTTCATACATGTGGCCCTTAGTGTGTCAAACACTGTACTTTACACATACACTATCTCTGTAAATTCAACTAGGTTTTTCTTTGAACTTGTAAAATAGGAAATCCCTTTAGGAGTTGTTTATTAAAGAAGTTGCTATAAGGAGCAGGAATTATTCTACAGACTGGTTTAAAGGACACTGACAGGGACCCAGAATTTTTTGCTCTGTTATCGGATCACACTCATGAAAGGAAGTAATTATATAACAGATAAGTTTAAGGAATTGCTGGATATATGAAACTATTTAAAGTCGAAATGAAGGATGACCATAGGCTCCCTCAAGATAAAGCTTTACATTAAATTACTAATGTTCATATTATTTCCCTGAAACTGTATTATATCAGTTATTTTCAGATCAGCTGTATTCCTATTAAACAAATAGCATAAACAGTGAAGGTTAAGAACAAAAGCCACAAACCTAGGTTTTATTTAACGTCTGCTAGTCTCTAGAAACACCAGTCATTGCTTACCGTGGTCCATTCTTGTTATCCAGGTGCACTTTGCTTTTGCAGTTTGCAGGCTCAGCTCCAATTTCCACTGTCACTACATCAAATGGCAGCTCTACATAGTAGTCTTTGATCTTTGGGTTGAATTCAGGAGTGAAGTCCAGAGGAGGATTGCTGAAGATACCATTGATGTAAGATAGTGTATCATTATCTGATCCAAGACACAAAGGAGCGATGAGTTGGCCTTATAAAAAATATAACATGACTGGCTGGCATTTGTTTCTTTTTTTATCTTTTATTTTTCATTACAAGTACACTTTTAAAATAGATCATATATGAAAAATTTGCCACCTCTTCCCCCACCAACCCCAGAAGGAGGCAAGATAAATAAGGGAAAAATCTTTAAGAACTGGAATTACAATCTTTAAGAACTGGAATAACAATTGTCATGATTGTGCGTGGCACGCCGCGTGCTTTTGGGTCTGGTCGCCGGCCACAGCCGGTACGACGTAAACCATGGTTTTTCACATAATACCTTGGATTCTTATTCACAAGTGTGACCTGATCCTTCTTTCCATGTAGAGAATTGATTCCTGGCCAACGCCCGTGGCCAGGAATCCTCCAGCACTCTTTCGGTTAACCAGTGTTCCTCCTTGATTGACAGCCTTGTTTCCCTATCTAGTTTTGTGTTTCTTCCACCAATCACCTCTGCTCTGTTTCCTCCCCTTCCCTATTTATAGCCACCACTTCCTTCCCTCATTGCCTGCTATAGGTTATTCCCCTGTAGTTCGCCGTATGCTCTTCTGTGGTTTCTGTGCTCTCCTGACCTTTTGCTTTGGACCCCGGTTATCCTCTTTTGTCTCACGTCTCTGTACCTCGCTGCCCGTACTGTTGCCGACTTTGGACCGCCCCTGGTTACCCTCTTTGTCTCACGTCTCTGTACCTCGCTGCCCGTACTGTTGCCGACTTTGGACCGCCCGACTACGCTTATTGTTCTGTGTCTGTTTGTCCTGTCTGTGTCACACCTATATCAGTGCAGCTATCAGTCTTCCGGTTGGGGCCGGCCTATTAAGGAGTCGGGTTCCCCAAAAGGCAGGGACAGGGGCTGGGATCAGAGTCAGGGCCCACTTGTCTGTGTGTGTGTCCCTGACCGGTCCCTGCAACAATTTTATCCTATTAACATGAAACAAATTCGGACATCTTAACTGTCCCCAAATGAAGAGAATTTGTTTCTTACATGTATATACCAACTCAAAATTATTATCATACTTCTCCACTCTTTATTCCTGGTAAACTGGTGTCCATCCATTGTTTACCAATCACGGGTCTTATGAGAAAGAGTTGAGCCATTATCTCTTAGTGGGTACCTGTTAAACTGTTTAGGTGGAACCTGTATCTCCACATTCCCCAAGTCTGAAATATTATGTGTTATTACTTTTAGTCCCTATTTGTACCATAACATTTATCCAAACCTATTACATCTCAGGCACTCTTTGAATTGACCCTGATTTAATCTGTTCACTATAAAACATTGTGTACTTATAGGAGCCTTCTTCAGACCCCCATTACCACCTCTTTATCACAATCTACTGTTCATTCCTTGCCATTCAATTGCGTAGCCTTTTCTGTACGTTTTCAATACAAACCTTTTTTAATTTACAGCAATTTTTAAAAGTATCAAGCAACAAGTCCCACTCATGACAACGTTCTGTGTTCCCCATAGCCCTAGCATTTGTTACTTGAAGAAAGCAATTAATGCCAGCATGTAAAATATAGCATTCTCTTACTTATTATTTGATTTTTGGTTATTGGTGCTTATACATAAGATTCAATTTTCCTACCGCAAATGTTACAGCAACATGCAGTGAGTAAAGCATTGCTTGAATGTTTCAGACCCTCTCGGTGGTATTTCTATGCTTTCAAGTCTGGTGTTACCTGGCTTTAGTATGTGTCAGTGGAGATGTAGCACCTATGGCTTTTGGGAAGATATTAAACAGTAGTGCCACCTTTTGGATTGGCACTAGTACCTTTTTTTCTTCTCTCTCTTTTTGGTTTTGTAATGTTTTTCTGTAAGGTTGTAAATTAAAAAAAAACAACTTTTTGTTCTATCATATAATTTATACACAGATATATTCTCTCTTAGAAGCTATGCTTCTGGGAAGAATATGTTATTTTCATATAAAGTAGCACACAATGGTTCATATATTAGTGACAAAACAGTCTACTGCATATTTCCAGATGAAATTGCAGACATACCATAGAACAGCAGAGGGCTACATACAAAATTGAGCTTCAAAACAACTACAGGCAGTCCCCGACTTACACTGTTCCGACTTACATCTGTCACCTAGTTACAAACAGAGACTTACGGGGCATGCTGCACTTGTAGTTCCATGCTCCACAGCAGATAGTAGCTGTGGAACGACAAGTTGCAGCATGCCACAGCAGCACATGAAGTGAAAATGAGGTGAAATCTTAACAGACAGCAAAACAAATGTAAAAATCCTTCCCTGCATTATCCAAAACAAAAAAAAATAAAAACTTTTGTGCTGGAGTTACATTTAATAAATATACCTGTTCCGACTAAGGCCATGTTCACACGGCGTAATTGCGGCGCGTACAGTATGGCTGCAATTACATCAGGTGATTTGGGAGTCGTGCTGATCAGCATGTACTCCCTGCCAGCCACATTGACATGCATTGCTTGTGGCAAATATTCGCCGCAAGTAATTGACATGTAACTTATCTCCCTGCGCGTACAATACGATCGTATTGTACGAGCGGGGAGAGGAGGCCTAATCCATAGTTCTCTTATATATAAAGTCAACTTAAGAACAAACCTACAGTCCCTTATAGTTTGTAACCCAGGGACTGCCTGTATGTGCAAAGCTGTTATAGGAAATACATTTAAATTATTGTATCTTGTTAAAATCTTCATTGCTGTTTCAGTATTTTACTTTACTTTAAATTGTCTGACTCTCCAGTAGAAAAATACTGCAATAATCTCAGAAAAAAGTGTCCATGGTGGCCAGAGCAAATGGTAGTGTAACAGATGAGCGGGTAAAGCGGGTAGTGGACCCACTGGACCACTGCCGGGCTTGCTCCGAGGGGGAGTGACCAAGTGGCCATCGGGCATGGGCATCTTCACAGAGCCTTTGGTGGTAAGGTTGACTGACCCCAACAGCCACCAGGCGCCACCCCAGAGCAGCTGACCAGAAGGCCAGAAATGCCAAGGCTAGGCACCAACAGAATAGGAACAGAGACAAATCAGACTAGATATGGATATGTGCAGGTACAAACAAAGACAGGACAAAACGGATGCCAAATAAGAAGGTTAAACAGAAGCCAAGGTACAAAACAGACTGACTGGAAACAACACACAGAACAAGATCAGAGACTAAGGTTAGGACTCAGTCAAGGTAACAAGGCATGACCAGTGCACAAACACAGGCAGAGAACAAGTCAAGAAAACTCACAGACATGGAACAGGGACAGAAGAAACAAGCTAGGAACTAAGGCATTAACATGGCAAAAAGCTCACAGACAAAGGTGCAGACAGACCCATGGAAAGCAACATGGAGACTAACCAAACATAGAGGATACCACAAGGACACAAATAAAAGCCAATACACAGGAACACCAGACTACACCAAGAGACACCATGACACAACAACAAGGATCAGGCAGGGAGTGTGAGGAGAGGCAGGTGGAAGGGGATTGGCAGAGGAAGCCCAACCCCACTGAACACTGTGGGAATAAAAGAAGGGAAGATGTGGCCGCCGCCCTCTACAGAGACAGGGAATCAGGGCAGCAGCCAAGATGGAGGAGCAGCATGGCCAGCATGAGAAAGCCACACAGCAATCACAGGTGAGTAAGCAGCGGCTACAGGAGCGCTCACAGCGACACTGCAACAGGAACCAGATCTGCGATAGGAACATAGGTACAACTGCGGTTTGCAGCAGAGGCCACAGCGTAAGGACAGGAACGTGGCACGGCCCGTGACCGTACCCCCCTCCGTAAGCCCCCTCCGCCTCCTCCCATCCACACAATGGACAGTCCACCTAGGTCTGGGGACCGAAACAATCCGGGGGCAACCCCAAAACCAACTACGGGCTGAACAGCCAGTACCGGGAATACCTAGGAAATGGAGGTGCACAGGAGGAACAAACGGGGCACTAGGCAAAATGGGAGGGGGACTCAGAAGGCTCAGGGCGAGACCGTAAGCCACGGGGACTCAGAAGGCTCCGGGCGCGACCGTAAGCCACGGGGACTCAGAAGGCTCAGGGCGAGACCGTAAGCCACGGGGACTCAGAAGGCTCAGGGTAAGACCGTAAGCCACGGGGACTCAGAAGGCTCAGGGCGAGACCGTAAGCCACGGGAACTCAGAAGGCTCAGGGCGAGACCGTAAGCCACGGGGACTCAGAAGGCTCAGGGCGAGACCGTAAGCCACGGGGACTCAGAATTCTCAGGGCGAGACCCGTAAGCCACGGGGACTCAGAAGGCTCAGGGCGAGAGTACCACGGGTAAAGGCCAGGCGAGACCTCAGGGAAGAGGCTCCCGGGCGAGACCGTAAGCCACGGGGATCAGAAGGCTCAGGGCGAGACCGTAAGCCACGGGGACTCAGAAGGCTCAGGGCGAGACCGTAAGCCACGGGGACTCAGAAGGCTCAGGGCGAGAGAACCCGTAAGGGCCCCAGGGAGCGTCAGAAGGCTCAGGGCGAGACCGTAAGCCACGGGGACTCAGAAGGCTCAGGGCGAGACCGTAAGCCACGGGGACTTAGAAGGTTCAGGGCTGGACCATGAGCTGGCCAAAACGGATGCTCTGGGTTGGACCATGAGCTAGGCCAAACCGGATGCTCTGGGCTGGACCATGAGCTAGGCCAAACCAGATGCTCTGGGCTGGACCATGAGCTAGGCCAAACTGGATGCTCTGGGCTGGACCATGAGCTAGGCCAAACCGGATGCTCTGGGCTGGACCATGAGCTAGGCCAAACCGGATGCTCTGGGCTGGCACATGAGCTAGGCCAAACGGATGCTCTGGGCTGGACCATGAGCTAGGCCAAACCGGATGCTCTGGGCTGGACCATGAGCTCGGCCAAACGGATGCTCTTGGCCGGACCTTGAGCTTGGCCAAACGGATGCTCTGGGCTTGACCATGAGCTAGGCCAAACGGATGCTCTGGGCTGGACCATGAGCTAGGCCAAACGGATGCTCTGGGCTGGACCATGAGCTAGGCCAAACGGATGCTCTGGGCTGGACCATGAGTTAGGCCAAACGGATGCTCTGGGCTGGACCATGAGCTAGGCCAAACGGATGCTCTGGGCTGGACCATGAACTAGGCCAAACGGATGCTCTGGGCTGGACCATGAGCTAGGCCAAACGGCTGCTCTTGGGCTGTACCATGAGCTAGGCCAACCGGATGCTCTTGGGCTGGACCATGAGCTAGGCCAAACGGATGCTCTTGGGCTGGACCATGAGCTAGGCCAAACGGATGCTCTTGGGCTGGACCATGAGCTAGGCCAAACGGATGCTCTGGGCTGGACCATGAGCTAGGCCAAACGGATGCTCTGGGCTGGAACATGAGATAGGCCAAACGGATGCTCTGGGCTGGACCATGAGCTAGGCCAAACGGATGCTCTGGGCTGGACCATGAGCTAGGCCAAACGGATGCTCTGGGCTGGACCATGAGCTAGCAGCTCCCAAACACCAAAAGACCTGCCAAAAAAGTAAAGAAAAAACACTCCCACACACAAAAAGAGACAGCCACAAACAAGACCTGCACATGGACCAAGAAAAACAGAGGGCAAAATGTCAGCGGAGTCCATGGCCTGATCCTACTGTAACAGATGAGCAGGTAAAGCGGGTAGTGGACCCACTGGACCAATGCCGGGCTTGCTCCGAGGGGGCGTGAACAAGTGGCCATCGGGCATGGGCATCTTCACAGAGCCTTTAGTGGTAAGGTTGACAAAACAAGGTACAAAACAGACTGACTGGAAACAACACACAGAACAAGATCAGAGACTAAGGCTAGGACTTAGGCAAGGGAACAAGGCATGACCAGGGCACAAACACAGGCAGAGAACAAGGCAAGGAAACTCACAGACATGGAAACAGGGACAGCAGAAACAAGCTAGGAACTAAGGCATTAACATGGCAAAAAAGCTCACAGACAAAGGTGCAGACAGACACATGGAAAGCAACATGGAGACTAACCAAACATAGAGGATACCACAAGGACACAAACAAGAAGCCAATACACAGGAACACCAGACTACACCAAGAGCCACCATGACACAACAACAAGGATCAGGCAGGGAGTGTGGGGAGAAGCAGGTGGAAGGGGATTGGCAGAGGAAGCCCAGCCCCGCTGCACACTGTGGGAATAAAGGAAGGGAAGATGCGGCCGCCGCCCTCTATAGAGACAGGGAATCAGGGCAGCAGCCAAGATGGAGGAGCAGCATGGCCAGCACGGGAAAAGCCGCACAGCGACCGCAGGTGAGTAAGCAGCGGCTACAGGAGCGCTCACAGCAACACTGCAACAGGAACCAGATCTGCGATAGGAGCATAGGTACGACTGCAGTTCGCAGCAGAGGCCGCAGCATAAGGACAGGAACGTGGCACGGACCGTGACAGATAGCTTTAAACATGTAGGCAAAGGTAAATAAAGACTATTACCAAATACATTGCTGTTCTGAGTTTGCTTTCTTTAGGAGATAACAGAGCTTTTATTTTCTGCTTGTGTACAAAGGTTTCTCTAGATTACCTGCCCTGTCCAACCAAAATGATGTAAATTGCTGCTGAGTGTTATCAGTAAAACAGAAGCGTGTTTTTGTATGTTTCTGACAACCTATAACCATTTAGAGCTCTGTAGCCTTGTGCACTACTGCTTACAAACATCCTGCACACTTGTTACTGTAACAGGCTCAGCTAGGAATAACAGAACTGATATGCCAGTAACTGCTGTAGAACCCCCCACAGCCTAACTAGGAAGTACATGTCTGAAGTTGACTGTGAAGAGCAAGTTCTGTGAAACAGCTTGGTGAGAAAACCCTTTAAGCGTTGAAGCTCATTCTCATTCATTTCAATAAGGAGCTAAACTGTGATTCCCTACACAGCTCATTAGCAATTGGTAGGAACATTACAATACACTTACCATCACTACAGTTCATCCCCTTTCGTGTCACTGCAAAAGTAAAAAGGATATTAACATATACATTACAGAATTTTTCAAAAAGTCACTCTAAATAAATTATACATAGCTTTGTTGTGTTCTTCCATTAATGTGATGCAAAGTAGACTAATATGTTATGTATTCTTAATAGGTAGTCTAGATAAAAGTGAATTGCCACCTGTGATTGGAAGGGAAATGTTTCCTTTTTATGGCACATTGACCCCTGTTAAAGGTGTTTTTTACCCTACTGCATATCAATACGGGGTAACAATGTTCTCACATTAACTCATACCCCTTCCCTTCATCCACATCCCCTTCCATTCCCTAATTTAACAGTTTGGTCATATGTCTTTTCTCACCTGTTCAAACTATATAAATAAGCAACTACAAGCTGGCCATAGTAACTAAAGGGGTTATATGCTTTGAAAATCCTACTTGTTCGGCTATGTTCACACGGCTTATTTTGGGATGCATTTCGCCACGTATTGAGAGCATACTACGCTCTAATGCGAGCGAAATGCGCCCCAATCATTATGGTAATCCCCAGTTCTCATAGAGAACTATGGATTACGCCTCCTCTCCCCACGTATACTGTCATTACGTGCCACGAGTAATGACAGTCTATGGGCCAGAGGGCTGCTGGCCCCCCCCGCATCGCGGGAGTATGCGCGAGCTGCTGCACGCCCTGCTTAATTGCGGGGCGTACTGTACGCCCTGCAGTTAAGCCGTGTGAACATACCCTTAGATGAATCTGGTGGGTTTTAGAAGATGCAGACCTTTCTGGCTCAGGTATACTACTTTGAAAGTGGTTTACCTGTTCCAGCAGTAATGCACCTAGAAATGCCGTAGCGAAGCTATAGATCTATAGCTTCGTACGGTTCTACTGCGCATTACAAAGTGCCGCTGGCACTTTGTAATACGCCTGATAATGGCATGTGGGCCATTTAAAAATGTGGCGAATGGGGCTGCACTGGATATCAGGCTGAAAAGACCCCAGATATCTGCCGCAGCCCCGTTCATACATGCCGCCCTTTGTGTCTGGATTAGTCCTTGGAAGTTAAGCCTACAATCTTCAAGGAACTGTCGATTGATGCCATTTATAATCCCAATGTTCTCACAGTTTGGTTTCTGCAGAGTCTCCAGCTACACAGAAATTGTGTGGTGGCAGGAGATGAAAATTGGTTATCAGAGACATAGGGTGCCATATGTACCCATCTTACCTTCCTGATTGTTGAAAATACAGCACTCACTTTACTTTTGGAAAACTGAAGGAGCTGGGGGTCTTAGTAGACCTAGATCAGCTCTCCATCATAAGTCAAAGGTTGTATTTCCTCCTGTTACTGGGGCTAGTATGTCTGCAGTACCTGGTATAGCCATATTCATGCAAGTGTGGCTGTGTCTGGTACTGCAACACAGTCTATTCAAGTGATCAAGTATGAGCTTAGCAGAAACACTCATGTAGACGTTGCTGTGCTAAGTACTGTTGTGAAGTTGCCGCAGCATCCTAATGAGCACTGCTGCGTCTTCATTTTGCTGATAATTGGGGGTCAGACCAGCACTGATCATCCATTGATCATACATCCTACCAGAAGGATATACCCTCTTTAAAAATAAATATCAGAATTAAACTGTAGGTGTAGATTGCTATAAGAAAAAGGTTTTAAAATACGAAAATCAAAGCTGCACACAGAGAACAATATGAAGCAAGCAGTTGTGGATTTATCAAGCCTTCGCTGATGAATTGTAATTATTCAGCGTGAAATGTATATATTTTGATATTACTCTACAGATGCGGTTTAGCAGACTTCCATCATCCCGTAATAATAATAGCTCTAACCCTTGAGCAGTCACATCAGTTTAGAGATTCTACTAAGAAAATTAAATTAATGCTCTCCAACATTTTATCAGTAGATGCATCTGTAAAGCACAAAGTTCACGCCAGTTCAGTCAGACTACATCTCTGGAAATCATTACAATGAATGATATCAAAGGTTTAGTTTCAATGTCACTGGTTTGATTTTAGCTGTGTTTAAACAAACACTTATCCTAAACTGGATGGAGAGAACCCAGATTGGGAAATCTGCATTCGTTTACATGTCTAAACGTATAGAACTTGTGTACATGTCTTCCATAATGTACACAAAATGTAATATCACTAGTGCTCGCTCACAAGAACTCATGTTAATAACTTATAAAAGACAAAGGAAGGACTATTAAGATGTCACTAAAAGTTGCAATATTACTGTCCACAAAAGTGTGTGAAAATTCAAGTATTTATTGTTGATCCAGATTTCAATAGCAATATTTCCCATTCACAACTGTGAATAAATTTGTATCAAAACCACAAACCAAGCAGCTTTTGCTATCTTTCTTTGTAGTGCTGATGCAGCTTTTTTCGGCACTATTACCATTGCTTGTGCAACTATAAAATACGCATAAAGAGGGTTCTATACACACCTGATGCACTTTCAGTTTGTCTTGAAACAGCAGGAAATTCATTCTTTTCTTTGTCTTGAAATTTTTGTCTGTAAATAAAAGTCTATAGTTGTAAAATAACAGCAGTGGCTTTTAGCTTTTGGAGTATTCTAAGAGGTGATTCCAAAATATCCTAGTGTCACTTATACAAGGGGAAAAAATCTTAGGGATGAATTTGTGCATAGTCACTTTGAGGGAGATAGCAAAAGAACATGGTTACAGTCTCCGGTGGTAGGCTCATATCCCTATGGCCACTGTCCATTTTGTCCATTTATATGGAAAACTAAAGAATTTGTTAATCCCATTGATAAGAGACTTGAGATAAGACAATTTAGCAACTGTAAAACCAGAGGGGTGATTTATGGGGCTATGTGTACCTGCCCCAAGATCTATGTGGGAAAAACCATACAGGAGTTTCGTCGTCGGATCCCCAAAAACATCTGAGTACTATTAAAACTGGAGGTGACACCCCTCTAGCGAGACAAATTTTGGAACTACATAATGGTGAAATAGAGGTGCTAAAATTTTGGGCCATCTGTGTGAAAAAACTAGGGGAAAGAAAGGGCGATCTGGATACAGTTTTATTACAGGAAGAGGCAAGATGGATATATAGACTCAATACATTGAACCCCAGAGGCCTAAATGAAGGCTTTTCATTTTCAGCATTTATTTAATCCTGCTGATTCCCTATATAATTTTTGAAGAAACATAATATATGTGATTAAGTACGGTCAGTGGTACAAGTATGGTTGAATATATGACTATAGGAGCACCAGAGTTCACATTCTTTTTTTTTGTTTGTTTTTTTCTCTCTTCCCTTATCCCCCTCCTGCCCCCTCTGCCCCCTCGTTGTCCCTCACTTTCCCAGTATTTTGCAATGATGATAAATATTAATCACATTTTGGCCACAGTTTTTATTTAACAAATTGGGATATATTTTTTATTTTGATAAATAATTTGTTAGCAACTAAATCATATAATTTTATACACTTACGTTGCTATGACGAGACGCAGTCGGGAGTAAATTACCATCTATTTATGTATACATTTATTGTTTCTACCGACTGCATAGATTTTGTGCTAACCACAAATACAGTATATGCAATACAATGTATGCAAATACAATAGAGCATGCATGTACTAGCATTTCTGCACATTTCCATTGTAACGTAATGATTTAGGTAACTAGCTGAGACCTGTAAGAAAGTAGATTTAGTGGGGCAGGTGGGAGGTGAAATTGCGGGAGCGGGGGCGGGCAAATCATAAGGCCTGAAGCTTTATTAAAATGAATATGTATATTACAGAGGAGAAGAGGTTTATGGGAAGAGACAAAGATAGCAGTATACAGTAAAATAGAGCACGTATTCCCAATGAATATGCATATTAGACATAGAGGGGAAAAGGTTTATGGGAAGGGACAAAGTTAGTAGTGTGCTGTACAATGTAATAACTATTCTGCTTAGTCTGTTCCAGGTGAGCCACGCAGACACAATAATGTGAAGAGAAGTTGGACGGAAGTCCATCACAGTTAGGGCAGAAATATCCATTGGTACAGTGTGCGGGCGCGGACGGCATGGTAAGATAGGGCGCAAGCCCGCTATGGAGATGGTGAATTTGCCTGAGGAATGTTGTTTATAAGGACACAGCAGCAGCAGTAAATATTTTCAGTATGCATACAGGAGAGTAAAAGGGCGAATGGGTATTGTTGAATCTCTGGTGGCCAATTGGTGAGCACCTGAATAGGGTGTGTACTCAAGATGATATAAAAGGAAATGACCTAGACTACATGGGACTGGACCTCTATCCCCTGATGAAGCCATTTAGTTGGTGAAACATGTTGGGAAGGTCAGGCATGACATTTTAATTTGTGATTTTTCACCTCTTTCTACAGTGCTACCCACTGCAGAGGGTCTCACAAGGAAACCTTATATGTTTTATGTCCATTGGATTAGGTATGACTGCCCAAGTAGGATATTTTGGATCCCTTATTGGAGTTAGTAAATCACTGTATATATAAGGTTCCCCTGTTAATAGGTGGTGTTCCACCAGACTTGATAATAGAAAAAGAGTTATTCCTTCACAATTAGAAAGGGATAAATTGAGAGGTTAGTAGTGTTGAGCGATTGCGTTGGCTATCGAGATCGATCGATAGTCGGCCGCTATCGATAAGGTTTTTCGATAGTGAGCATCGATTATGCGCGATGACCATTAAAGTCTATGGGAAAGCAACAACACCTTCATTATTACACCCAAACAAGGCTGGAGAAGCTGAAATTAACATCCACAACAGTCAAATGGATACGTGCTACATCTTAGGCAACACACTTAGGTTATAAAAGTCACAGAAAAAAAGTCACAGACCATTTACTATCCCTGTCTTGTACCACAGCCTGACCCTTAAACCTGCATCACCCACAAATTAAAAAGTGCCAGAAGGCAGTATGATTTGAACCATCATGTTACTTGAACTGGACATTGAATATCCCTGTCCTGGAACGCAGCATGAGCCCCAAACCTGCATGACCCCCACATTTAAAAAGTGCCGCAAAAAGGAGTCTTTCAACCACCATTTTAGTTGAACTGGACATTGACTATACCTGTCCTGGGCCACAGCATGAGCCCCAAACCTGCATGACCCCCACATTTAAAAAGTGCCGGAAAAAGGAGTCTTTCAACCCCCATTTTAGTTTCACTGGACATTGACTATACCTGTCCTGGGCCACAGCATGAGCCCCAAACCTGCATGACCCCCACATTTAAAAAGTGCCGGAAAAAGGAGTCATTCAACCACAAGTGTAGTATCACAGGACAATGACTATACCTGTACTGGCCACAGCATGAGCCCAAACCTGCACGACCCCCACATTTTAAAAAGTGCCGGAAAAAGGAGTCTTTCAACCACCATTTTAGTTTCACTGGACATTGACTATACCTGTCCTGGGCCACAGCATGACCCAGGGCCGGAGTTACAGTGGGTGCGGTGAAAGCCCAGGCTGGCATCCGTCATCTATTAACACGCAGGTTAAAATGCCCTGATGACGCAGCAACGAAAACTGTCGTGCTGAAGCAGAGTGCGGAAGCGGAAGTGTGAGAACTCCAGCCTTCCTCTGTACACAGTCAATACCTGGGTAGCGCTTGCCCCTCCGTATGAGTGTGGACCAATTGAGCTTCACTTGGAAATATTTGGGGGTTAACGCTCCTGTTACACCCAGGTGCCCTTTATCTTGGCATTCTTTTTCTCAAATTTTTTCTCAACGTGCTGGAAAGGGAAAGGTCTCTGTACTTTGGTTTTTCTGTTCCCCGTGCTCCCCTACTCCTTTTCCTCTGAAAACCTACAAACTGGGGCAAATTTTCCTTTTACCTCCCTTTTTACAATTTTAGGGAATTTTTTTTAAAAAAGCTATTTTGTACCCTGAAAGTTTTTTAGTAAATTTGATTTCCCAGAAAAAAAACCTTTTTTTAAAAAAGGAAGGAATCCCACCATGTCTTTGTTTCTCTTTTTCATTGTTAAATTAAAAGGGGTTTTTCAACCTACAGGGGTTATAGCTATGTTAAAAAATCTTGAAAAAAAAAGTCTTTTTTGCATAGTTTTCCAAATTAAAAAGTGTCCCTCCTATTCCCGTTTCTGACCAGCAACCCCACCCCTTTAGCCACTCTTGGAAAAATTTTAAAGAACAAATGTCTGTTAAAAAAAACAAAATTTTTTTGAAAAGGGCCCTTTTATAGCGCAATTTTCCAAAACAAAATTGGGCCCCCCAAAAAATTTAAAAACATTGACCCCCGAGCCCTTTGGTCCCAAATTTTGAAGAAACCAAAAAGTTCCCGTTAAAACAACATTTTTTAGAATAGGACCTTAGTAAAAGCTGCATGTCACAGCAAAATGCCCCAAAAATTAAAAGCATGACCCTTGAACCAACCTTTTTGGGCAATTGTGAAGAACAAATGTCTGTTTAGAAAAACCCAAAATTTTTTTTTTAATTTGGAAACCCGTAGTATTGATGCATTTCAAAGCAGCATGAACCCAAAAAAATTTTAAAAAAAGACTTCTCAGCCACTGTTAAAAAATTTTTGAGGGAGAAAAAGCCCCTTGGGAAACCCCATTTTGTTACAAAAGGACCATGAAATTTTTCTGAAACCCCTTTACAGCTACTTTACCCCCAAAAAAAATTTAAATATAACCCTTTTCAGCACTAATTTAAAAATTGAAAAGGGGGGAAATGCCACTTAGAAACCCCCCCCCAAATT
>JAODAL010040231.1:0-37099 GCA_025379985.1 Phyllomedusa bahiana
CTTGGTTTTTTACCCCTCATGAGATTTTTCTTGTGTGGGCACCCCTTTTATAGGGCCCTCAGTTGAAAACTGTATTATTTTTTATAATTCAGGATTGTTTCCCAATTTCTGGGCAGATTTCAGCTTGTGTCAGGATTTCAGGATTTTTGCCCTCTCTTTTTTCATGTTTTCAATACTTTTTTCCCTGTGTCATTTTTATTTTACAAAAATTAATTTTAAGGACAACTATGGTTTTGATTTCTTTTCCCCGTGTGGATTGGTGGATTTTTATCGACTCTGGGTGGAAATTTATATATATTTTTTTTTCTAATTTTATTTTACTTTTATGCATATATATATATATTATAATATATTATATATTTATATATAAAAGTAAATTATAGAAAAATTAAATTAAAAATAAAAAGTAATATTCTGTTATACTTGTATATTTTTTATTTTTTTTTTCTTATTTTTTTTTCATATTTTACTTTTTAAAAGATACACACACACACACACACACATTTAAATATAATTAAAAAATATATAATGCATCAAAGTAAAAAAAAATTGAAAAGCAAATATACAAATAAAAATACTTTACAAGATTACATTTTTATATTTTTATTTCAATTTTTGCTTTTCATATTTCACATTTACTTTGATGTAAATATATATAAAATTTTATAATAAAAATATATATTATATATATATAATATATGTGTGAATTATAGGTAAAATCTAAAATTTAAATATAAAAAGTAAATTACTTTTTATATTTATTTTTTTTTTATTTTGATTTTACTTTTCCATTTTACTATTTATGCATCAAAGTAAGCCAAAAATGAAAAGTAAAAAAAAAGAAATGAAAAAAGTTTAAAAAATGAAACATGTGGTGTTTAAAAATATATATATATATTAAAAAAATATATAACCACACAAAGTAAAACTATAATGTAAAAAGTAAAAAATAGAAATAAAAATATAAAAAGTAAAAAAAGATATTCTTTTTTAAAATTAAAATTATATATTTAAAAATATATATATGTAAAATATAAAAAATAATATCTACTTTACTTTTTTATTTTTTTTTTTTTAATTTTACCTTCATATTTTAGTTTTACTTTGATGATAATATATATATATATATATATTTTAAAATATATATAAAAAATAAATTATAAAAATTTAATAAAAAAATAAAAAAGTAATATACATGTTATATTGTATATTTTTATATTTTTATTTCTATATTTTACTTTTATATTTTACTTTTAAATTGATACCACACACACAACACAACACACACACCATATATATATATAATATATATATATATATAAAAAGCATCAAAGTAAAACTAAAAAAATGAAAGCAAAATATACAAATAAAAAAATACTTTACTAGATTCATTTTTTATTTTATATTTTTATATTTTGTTTTTATATTTACATTTATTTTATTGTTAAAATATATATAATATTTTATATTTTATATGTGTGATAATAGGAAAATCTAAAAAATTAAATATAAAAAGTAAATTTCTTTTTATATTTTTTTTTTTTTATTTCTAATTTTACTTTTTACATTTTTCTATTTATGCAAACAAAGTAAAAACCAAATATAAAGTAAAAAAAGAAATGAAAAAAGTAAAAAATGAAAACATGTGTATATATATATATTATATATATATATATATTATATTATTTATATTTAAAATCAAAGTAAAAAATATAATGTAAAAGAAAATATAGAAATAAAAAATATAAAATAAAAAAATATTTCTTTAATTATAATATAATATTTGTATATATGTAAAATATAAAAAGTAAAATTACTTTACTTTTTATATTTTTTATTTTTTTTTTTTATTTTACCTTCGATTTTTGTTTTACTTTGATGTAAAATATATATATATATATATATATTTATATATTTTATAGAAGCAAAAAATAAAATTAAATATAATAAATAAAAGGTAAATATTTTATTTTTTTTATATTTTTTTTTTCTGTATTTTTCTTTTATCATTTTTTGTTTAAGCATCAAAGAAAAGTAAAATATAAAAAATAAAAAATAGAAATAAAAAATATAAAAAAATAAAAACATGTATACACACACACATCAACTAAAAAGTAAAAATATGAAAAGTAAAATATGAAATATAAAAAAGTAAAATATATTTTAAATTTTTATATTTTATTATTACTTTTCTTTTCCTTCAGTTTTAGCTATAAAGTTTTAACCCAGTGAATCTGCAAAGTCAACAATGGCAGCGCGTCGTGGGGTTATTGATGCGTTTTCCCCGAGACCATATATTTTGTGAATTACATGAAAATTACCGGAACCCCAAAGGGAAAACAGTTAAATGCCCACTTCACATTTTTCAAGTAGCCCCATGGGGGTTATTGATATTTTCCCCGCACTTCTTTTGTGTGATTTTTTTTTTTATCTATAAATCAAACAATTGTGGAGAAAATCCAGAATTTAATAGACAAAAAAAAAATGACTGTAGAGATGAAAGCAGGAGCAGAACCTGGGGAAATGGAAGAAGATGTTACTCTTTTTCGAATGTACAAAGTATCATTTCCCCCCAACCCCTGAACGTACTGCAAACTGGTCGGGTGGAACCTTATTTGTTTAAAAAGTTTTCACCTCCAGTCACATTTTATGACCGCTTCCCCACTTTCCTGTTGTCACTTTGTAGCCATGAATAACCCCCATGGGGTGCATGGCTTTGGTGGGGTATTAAGGGGGGGATGGCCCCTCAAAAAAAATTTCCCTATTTCTGTTAGGAGTTAAAGGGGCGATTTTTTGAGTTTGGGGTTATAGTTTTGGGGGCAGGGTGGCAGTCAGGGGCGTAACTAAGAACCCGGGCCCAGAGCAAAAATTTTGGATGGGCTCCCCTGCCCCGTTTCCTCCCCCCGGGCCACAAAAATTTACGGGACCTGTTAATAAGGATGTCTAACAACACGGGTTCTCGTTGGATTTTCAATGGGTTCAATATTTTTAATCCCCGAAAAACGAATGTACCAGTTTTAGATTAAATAAAAATCGAGTTCACTGAAAAACCCCCCATAAAAATGTTCAATTTTTGTCGGGTTCCCGTAGGTTCCCCATCTAAATGTATGGGCCCCGGAGAATCCAAAATCCGCATGTTTTTTTTCACGAAAAAAGCGGCAAAAACCATGGGTAGCAACGGTAATTTTAAAAATTTAGCTGTGTAGATATAGCCTAGTAGTAATGCACTAATAATGCAGGGGGCAAACCCCCCCATATATTACTGAATAGATCATATATAAAGACTAAAATTTCCCCCCAACGGTGACCAAAAAGTGGGAGTTACAGTGTAATAGGTCTCAGATGTATATTACTTCCAAAACGTGACTAAGTGGGAGACACCAGTGTCAAAGGCTCTGCAGACTGTCATTACCCCCATCAGTTACCTTGTGGTAGGGCACAGTGTAATAGGCCTGAGACTTTATTACCCCCATACAGTGACCATATAGTGGTAGACCCAGTGACACAGGGTTGCAGACTGTTTAAAGACCCCCATACAGTGACCAAAATTAGAAAAAAAAAAACCCCCAAAAAAACCCCCCCCCCCCCCCCCCCCCCAAAAAAAAAAAAAATTTAAAAAAAAAAAAAAACCCAAAAAAAAAAAAACCCCAAAAAAGTGACCTAAAAGGGTATATACTAGGTACACAGGCTCTGCGGGGATGTTTATTACCACCATACGGTGACCAAAAAGTGGTAGTTACCAGTGTACATAGGCTCTGCAGACTGTATATTACTTCCATACAGTGACATATAGGGTAGACCCCCATGTACACAGGCTCTGCGATGTCTATTCCTCCATACAGGACCATTAGGGAAACACAGTGTAATGGGCTCGTAGACGTTATTAATAATACAGTGACCATATAGTGGTAGACCCCGGTAACGGGTCTGCAGACTGTAATACCTCCTACAGTAAACCTTTATGTGGGACACCGTTTTACAGGCTCTGCAGTGTATAAAAACCACCTACAGTGCCCATTGGGGGTTTTATATAGTGTACACGGCTCTGCAGACTGTAATCCCCACCATACAGTGCCATATAGGGGTAGACACCAGGTACGGGCTCTGAACTGTATATAACCACCATACATTGACCATATAGGGAACCCCATTTACACAGGCCTGAGACGTTTTTTACCACATACATTGACCATTAGTGGTAGACACCAGTGAAAAAGGCCTGAAGATGTATATTACACCATAAGTGACAAAAAGTGGAAACCCCCGTGTAACAGGCTCTGCAGATGTATTTTTACCTCCATACAGTGAATATAGTGGTAGACAATGTACCGGGCTCTGTAGACTTTTTAAATTACCTCCAACAGTAACATATAGGGGAAAAGATATGGTGAAGTACTCGCCCCTTGTATTATTGTAAGCATGATTTTTTAAAGAGGTCCCTTAAATGTTCGTGGTCAGGGGGCAAGGGGGGCCCATATCCAAAAGTTTCTGTGGGGCCCAGCCACCCCACAACAAGTCACTGTTAACAGAAAGCATCAAAATCACCCTGTGAACAGTGAAAAAGTAAGAAATTCTTAAAGGGAATGTGTCACAAAAAATTTGTCATTGTTTAAAAATCCCATTTTTTTTGTTAAATCATTTTTTAGGGTTTTTAGGTTTTTTTTAAATTTTTTTGTATCACTTTTAAATTTTTTAAAAAATTTTAAGTCTTGCAGTTTTTCACTTAGCCCTTGTTTGCACTGCTTTTAAAAGCAGTCAGAGGACGCTTTACCCGCAGCTTCATGCACATGGAGACTTAAAGGGGGGTTTCTCATACATTGATTGTCCCCGTTTCTTGGTTTTATTTTTAATTCAGGGGTGTTTACTGGTTTTTCCTAAGGGTGCAGCAGAAACCGGCTTAGCTTTAGCAACCAATTGGCAGCTATCGGAGAGATGAAAAGGTCGTTTGCTATAGCAACCGTGTGGAGCCCATCGGAGAGATGAAAAGGTCTGTAGCTATAGCAACTAGGTGGGAGCCCATCGGGGAGATCGAACAGGTCTGTAAGCTATAGCTACCTGAGGAGCTGATGTCAGCCCCATACAAGAGGGGAATATCTAGGAATAGGTAGGACTCCTGGTAATGGACACAGTATGCAAAGTGACCATTGTTTTTGTGCAAGATCATTAAACATAAAAAGCATCAATCCCTTGTAGAGAGGACATCCCCTACCACCTTTTTAGCACCAAGCCTGGCTTGGGGGGTGGCTAGGGTGCCTGGGTAGATGTCAGAGCTGTGCCACCGCCCGTGAGTTGCTGAACAGAGCAGTGTGGAGGTGCCCACCAGAGCTCCGAATCTAAGATGGCGCCACTGCTTCTGACAAGCATTGGCTTCACCCTGTGGGAACAGTGGAAAGCTCATCCTTCTGTGTTCAGACCTGGTCCTAAGCTCTCGCGTGGATGTATCGTTAAAAAAACTGTATAAAATGAGCGGTGGAGGCAGGGCCGTTCCACTAGGAGGGCTGTCAGGGCGTGCGACCGCCCGGTGCTCCGCGAGAGCTCCGCGTCACCCGAGGGGGGGCTGCTGCGGCCACCGCCACCTGCCCCCCGAGATAGCCCCTGACTCTGCGCGGCCTGTATTATGCGCAGACCCACAGCTGCCAGTACAGGAGGAGGCGGTGGCGGATCGTCATCCCGACCTGACTCCTCCCCTGTATTGAGCGTCGAGGCAGGGGGCGCACAGCCTTCACCGTGCCTCCTTTGACGCAGGGGGGTCCTCCTCGACTGGCAGCTCTGCCGCTGAGAGGAGATCCCAGGGATCAGCGTGCAGCAAAAGCATCGTGAATGACGTCACTCTGCTTACACGCTCTGGCACATCCCGGGCTGGACGTATGCGGACCGAGGTTCGAGGTAATTAATATCATTTGTTTATATAGTATAATTACAGGGGGGAACAACTAACTGGTCTACAGGGGGCACTCACTGGCTACAATGGGGTATCACTGGCATAAGATGAGGCATCTACTGCTACAGGGGGCATCACTGGCTACAAAGGGGCAGTCACAGGCTACAGGGGGCATCACTGGCTATAAGATGGGCATCACAGGCTACAGGGTGCATCACTGGCTATAAGATGGGCATCACTGGCTATAAGAGGGGCATCACTGCTACCAAGCTGTGCATCACTGGCTATAAGAGATGCATCACTGGCTACAGGGGGCATCACTGCTACAAGGGGCATCACTGGCTAATAGAGGGGCCATCACTGGCTATAGGGTGCATCACAGGCTATAAGAGGCATCACTAGCTAAAGGGAGCATCTACAGGCTACAGGGGCATCTACTTGCTACAAGGGGAGGGCAACACTGGCTTAAGGGGGCAACCCTGGTGCTACAGGGGGGCATCTATTGGCGTACAGGGAATCACTGGCTATACGGGGGGCATCACTGGCTACAGGGGGCATCACTGGCTATAAGAGGAGGCATCACTGGCTACAGGGGGAATCACAGGCTACAGGGGGGATCACAGGCTAGTAAGATTGGCATCTACTGGCAACAAGCGCATCACAGGCTACGGGTGGGCATCTACTGGCTACAGGGGCACATCACGGGCTACCGGGGGCATCACTGGCTACAGGGGGCATCACGGGTACAGGTGGGGCATCTACTTGCTACAGGGGGACATCACTGGCACAGGAGTGGGCACACTGGCTAAAGGGGGGGCATCACTTGCTACAGGGGGCATCACTGGCTACAGTGGGGCGATATACTGGCTAACAGGGGGGCATCACTGGCTACAGGGGTTCATCCACTGGCCTACAGGGGGGGCATCACGGCTACGAGTGGGGCATCTATTAGGCTACAGGGGGGCATCCACAGGCTACAGGGGCATCACTGGCAACAGGGGGTGCATAACTGGCTACAGTGAGGAATGCCTACTGGCTACAGGGGGCATCTACGGGCAACAATGTTGCAATCACAGGTGCTACAGGTGGGCATCTACGGGCTACATGGGGGGCATCACTGGCTACAGGGGGATCCATAAACAGGGAGCTAAACCGTGGGCATCTACTGGTCTTACAGGGGGCATCACTGGCCCTACAGGAGGGCATCACTGGCTACAGAGGGGCATCACATGGCTACAGGGGGAGCATCACTGCTACAGGGTGCATCTACTGGCTACAAGGGGGCCTCACTGCTTACAGGGGGGCAACTACTGGTACAATGGGGGCATCAACTGGCTAAAAAGAGAGGACATCTACCTGGCTACAGGGGGCAAACTAGAACAGCTACAGGGGGGGCATCTACTAGGCTACAGGGGGCACCTACTGGCTACAGGGGGCATCTACTGGCTACAAGGGGGGCCAAATCCTGGCTACAGGGGGCATCAACTGGCTACAATGGGGGAATCACTGGCTACATGTGGTGCATCACTGGCTATAAGAGGGGCATCACTGGCTATAAGAGGGGCATCTACTGCTACAGTGGCATCACAGGCTACAGGGGCATCACTGGCATAGGGGGCATCACTGGCTATAAGAAGGCCCCAACCACTGGACAATTATGAGGGGCATCACTGTGCTACAGGGGGGCATGTACTACTACAGGGTGGCCTCTACTGGCTACACGGGGGCCACACTGAGGCGCTATGAAGAGGGGCATCACAAAGCTACAGGGTGGCATCACAGGCTACAGGGGGGCATCTCCTGGCTACAGGTGGGCGCATCACTTGCTACAGGGGGGAATCACTGGCTACAGGGGGACATCACAGCTATATGAGAGGGCATCTGACTGCTACAGGGGGGCAACACTGGCTACAGGGTGCAACACTGGCTATACAGAGGGGCTTCACTGGCTACAGGGGGCAATCACAGTCTATAAAGTGGGCATCACTGGCTACAGGGGGGCATCAACTGGCTACAGGGGTTATCACTGGCTATAAAGAGGGGCAATCACTGCTACAAGGGGTATCACTGCTACAGGTGGGCATCTACTGGCTACAGGTGACATCACTGAGGCTACAGGGGTCATCACGGCTACAGGGGGCATCACTCTGGCAATCAGGGGGCATCAACTGGCTACCGGGGGGCATCACTGGCTACAGGGGCATCTAATGGCTCAGAGGGTCATCACTGCTACAGGGGGGCCTCACTGGCTACAGGAGGCATCACTGGCTATAAGAGGGGCCATCACTGCTACAGGGGGAATCTACTGGCTACAGGGGGCATCACTGGCTACAGGGGGGCACTCACAGGCTACAGGGGCATCACTGGCTGACAGGGGTGGCAATATCTGGCGTACGAGGGGGATCATCTACGTCTACTAGGGGTTCATCACAGGCTACAGAGGGGCATCAACTGGCTACAGGGGGGGCATCACTGGCTACAGGGGGGGCATAACTGGCTACAAGGGGGGCATCTACTGGCTACATGGGGGATCTACTGGCTACAGGGGCATCTACTGGCTACAGGCGGCATCACTGGCTACAGGGTGGCATAAGTGGAAAAAGAGGGCATCACTGGCTACAGGGGCATATACTGGCAACAGTGGGCATCACTGGCTACAGGGGCAACACTGCTACAGTGGGGAATCTACTGCTACAGGGGGGCACTACGTGGCTACAGGGGGGCATCTACTGGCTATAGGGGGCAATCACAGGCCTACAGGGGGCATCAACTGCTACAGGGGGGCCATCTACTGGCTACAAGGGGGGGCAACCTGGGCTTTCAGGGGCGGCATCAACTGGCTACAGGGGCATCACGGCGCTACAGGGGCTCACAGGCTACAAGGGGGGCTTCAACTGGCTACAAGTGGGGCATCTACTGCTACACGGGGGCATCAGCTGAGGCTACAGGGGCATCACAGGCTACAGGGGGATCAACTGGCTTACAAGGTGGGCAAATCACTGGCTAAATCGGCTGGAAAATACATTGCTACGGGTAGCACTACATGGCTGCAGGGGCATCTACTGGCTACAACGTGGGACATACTACTGGCTACATGAGGGGGGCATGCCCTGCTACAAAGGGGGGGTCAACACTGCTACAGGGGCATCAACTGCTACAGAGGGCTACTACCTTGGCTAAAGGCGGGCTACTACCCGCTACAGTGGGCATAAAACATGGCAACCAATAAGAGTTCAATAGATGGCGAGGTTTGTATAGAGATAGGAATGGTTAGAGAAAGTGCTGATAATTGAGGAGTCATCAGATGTTTAGTTTTGAAAATTTTTAGCAGTGAATAGTCGGGAGTAGTCGTCATGGCGTCTGGGACCGAATGAAAAGAAGAAGAAGATAAAGAGAACAACTCGCT
The DNA here is from genome assembly GCA_025379985.1 of Phyllomedusa bahiana. Taxonomy (NCBI): domain Eukaryota; kingdom Metazoa; phylum Chordata; class Amphibia; order Anura; family Hylidae; genus Phyllomedusa; species Phyllomedusa bahiana. The sequence continues at coordinate 9,288 of JAODAL010040231.1, forward strand.
ATCAGAGACGATCCTGGAGTCACTAGATATAACATTAACTGTGTAAACAATTAAATTGTCTGCAGAGCCAGTGTACAGCGGGTATCCATCACGAATGGTCACTGTACGCCTGTAATATTGGTTTTATGAGTAATAATAGTAATTATACTCAGGTAATGGTCATTTAGTATTTTTTAGACACTATGTGCGGTGATAATGAGTCCCTGTGAGTGGCTGGTAATTATTCGTATTCACTGTGTTCTGGAGATATGTGACCTAGTGTCGTGGGATTCTATGGATAGGAGATAAGCTGTGTTATTAGGAAACTGTAGGAACTAATTATGATTCTAGTAGTTTTATACGCAGCACATTGTGGAAATCGCTTTTAGTATATTTCGGCTTTGGTTTAAGGAGATTGCACTGTGAGGCGCCATATGTTACGGATGGGGGGGCGAAAAATTCTTCACCTCGCCCCTGATGAAATTTAGCCTAGAACGGCCCTGGGTGGAGGTGACAGAATTTGCCCACAGGGCCTTGAGCATGCACGTGTATTTAATGGTATTAGGAATGGTCTTCCTGTATCACAATACAGGTATAAAGAGCAAGGACATAGCATTCACTAGCAAGCCTATTACGGGATATTGCATGTGGGCCCATGAGCTATAAGCTGTGGATGTGGATGTAGATTGAATCTTCTCACTATCTCTTGTAGGCTTTTGAGTGCAACATAAGTAGAGCTGTGGCCATTCCTAATACATCTGTTACAGTAAATCCTTATCTGTGTGCTAACAATTCTTCTCATCTCTTCTTAACAGCATCTTCTCCTAAAACTCTATTTTGTGCTGTTCCTCTGAAATATATTCCCAATTTGTCAGATGGGTGTTACCCATTGGGGACGTGCCCCTGAACATTCTGCTATTGTCCAATCAGTGCTGAGAGTCAGTGTGTGCAGGGACACGCCCCCTCTGATAACAGGAATGGTAACACCCATCTGACAGATTTTTTTTTTATTTTATTTAGTCAGTGATACAGATCCAGGAGGAATATCAGAGGAAGAGCACAACACAGCGTTATAGGAGAAGAGCTCCAGGATTGTTTATTTTCATCACAGGGAACGATCAGGATTTACTAAAACAGGAGATGTCATAGGTCCTAATTTTAAAGTAGTGAAAACACTACGAGGCGCGTTCACATGGCATTGAGTACACCGTCGCCTGTGGTATCTGATGGATGAGCCGTGAATAGGTTACGCTGCCAGATAGCGTGAACGATCGCAGCCACAGCCCCATAGAGATCCTATAGAGAACAAAGCAAATACCGCTGGTAAATACAGAGCAGAGCAGTCCCCATAAGAACTTTGCATGCTCCTACTGGGCATCAAGTGGGAGCCACCTTTGCGGCCACGTCATAGTAACCACAGGGGTACTATAGCGAACCACCGGGTGTGAGACGTGAGTGGACGACCCCTGCTGACAGAGTTTCTTACGTTAAAGAAGCCTGTGACGTTGAACATGCTATCTGATCTTCGTGGTAGCACTGTCTTAAGAGATCAGACAAATGATATTCAGAATTTATAGGTGAAAAAATCTGTAGAACTTAGTATTTTTATTCACTAAATCCCACTGCTTAAGGAGTCCAGTTGGCGGTTTAAACAGTGAAGTGAACAGCTTTTCTTTTGTGTGAGATGTGCATACAGGAGAGAGCACCAAGTCCAATCACTGACATATACCCCACCCACTGACTCCTTAACCGGAATAAGCAGGGATAAAAGGAAAAAAATAGCAAGTTCTACTGAATCTTTCCCAAAAACAATAGAACAACCTGCTCAGTTCTCCTGCCGCTATACCAGGAGCCAGCAGATCCAGGGAAAGAGGCCAGAGCTCTGCAAAGTGCGCCTTTAACAGCGTGTAGGAACACTACACACCCCATCATTCCCACTGAAAAATATAATATAAATGCATGATGGGAAGTTGGGGGGTAGTATTCCCAGCAGCTGGAGAGCCACACTTTGCGTGCAGACCACTGAGATAGCGCCTTCCACTCTGCTGAGTCTGACTCTGGATTGACCCTCCCAGGAGACCCGGTACCCCTGATTATTTCCCATTTTGTCTAAAAGGCGTCTGAACCTCTGAGGCCAATCCCATAAACAGAAAAGTAAAAGCAGCATCTAATACCAAGTGTCACAATGTGACAAGCAAAGGTCTCCACCATGTGGTTGTGCGGAGGCCCGAAACTTCAAGCACTGGTGGGGGGAACCCCCGGGCTGTTAGCAGAAAAGAAAATTGGGGCCCCCATTACCATATACAATACTGGCCTCCTCCTTAAGTGGCAGAAGCGCGATTGGTCCCCCTCAAGGCTATAGGGCCCGGTAGCGAATGCTACCACTACACCCCCTATATCATACGCCCTTGGGTCTGTGGTTCCAGGGCAAAGCTGAAGAGTTTATAGTTTTACAAAAATGCTCCTGGAGCCTACAGGTTGGAGATCACTGAGGTATTTCCAAATCAAAGAAGAATGGTCTTTTATTTTCTGTGATGTGATTGTTGTGCTCCCGCTAGATTTGGCCTGGCACCAGGACCAACCTGTTTCCTACGGCACCGGTCCAGCTGGTCCTTGGATAACCTTGCGTGACAAGACTGAGTATCATGACGGGATGACTGAAGAACACAAACCTCCAGGATAGGACTGGAAACTACGGCAGACGGCTCAGGTTTGGCTTGTGATCAAATGTCTGGTTGTATGGTGCCCATACTGACTATTATACGCAAAACATGACTTTCTCAAGCATTAATAACATAGCTCAAAGAAGTTTCAAGACCTATTCTACATTCCAGGATTAAGATCCGTCACCAGACTGTCTTACTTTAGTTTTCGTAGATTGTCCTATTGCCCTCGCTTAAACAGGAGGGAGAAGATGGCACAATAGTCCTCTGGAAATGACCTAAAGTTCAATACATGAAAAAACTTGAGACTCCTCGGTTCAACATAACTTGATTCTCAAGAACATGTTTAGCTGCTCCGACAGACTTTCAACGTTGGGGGGGGGTTTCTCAAATCGGGCAGTCCGGAATCCTATCTTTACCTCTCAAGTCTAGCCAACATTCCTCTCACTGCGGTCACGACCTCATTATTCCAAGAGAAAAATAAAAAAACACCCAACCTGCAAAGACTGCCCTTCTTAGACAGCCTGTGGAGAGTGGGGGTTGGACAGAAACGCCAAAATGGAATCACCCCTTCCAGTTCCATTAGTTAAAATCCAAAGTGTAACCGAGTATAACGTATGTTTCTGCACACAAAAACATCTCTGAAAAAGACGTATGCAAACTTGGTGCCACTGGCAGGGCTTGCGAGCCCACACATGTAATTATACATACACACACAGTACCGCCGCCAGCGCACATTTCAGGCAAAAAGGCAACTACACTACGGACGAAAACCCAAAAGAAGCCTTTATGCTATCTATCATACATGAAAAATACTTTGTAACTCTCGTTTAAAAAAAAACACATATCTTGATCAGAACAAGTTTAAGCTGCCCACGACTTTCAACGTGGTCTCAAATCGGGCATTACCAATCCTATCTTTATACCTCTGCAATCGAGCCAATATCTGGCCTCTCACTGGGTCACCGACCCTCCATTATTCAGAAGAGAAAAAAAAAAAAACAGACACCCAACCTGCAAGCTGAGCCCATCTTATGAACAGCCTGTGAGAGTGGCGGGGACAGAAACCCAAAATGAAGCACACTTCTTCCAAAATGTTAAAATCAATGTAAATACGCCAAGTATGACAGCTATTCGTGCAGCTTAAACATTTTCTGATCAAGATTATGTGAACCGAGAGTCTCAAAAAGTTTTTCATGAATGTTAGATAGCATAAATGCATCTTTAGGGATCATTCGAACGTAGTTGTATTGCCCTTTTTTGCAAGAAATGTTGTGCCCGCTAGGCGCGGTCCTATGTGGGGTACATTTATTAATTACATGTGTGCCAGGCAGCCCACGCTGTCCAAGTGGCACTCCAGGGTTTTGCAATAACGTTTTTTCAGAGATGTTTTTGTGTGTCAGAAACATGAACGTTATACTTTTGGTGTACATTTGATTTTTAACCTATATTGAAAGGTAAGGGGGTGCTTTCCATTTTGGGTTTCCTGTCCCCGGCCCACCCTCACAGAGCTGTCATAAGAAGGGCAGCTTTGCAGGATGGTGTGTTTTGTTATTTTTTTCTCGTCGGTGAATAATTGGAGGTCGGAGACCCGCCAGTGAGTCGGCTGATGGCTCGATATGAGAGGTAAAGATAGGATTAGGACAGCCCGATTGAGACCTACGTTGAAATTGTGGGCAGCTTAAAACATGATCTGAACAAGATAGTGAACCTAGAGTCCTCAAAGTTTTTTCATGTAATGACTTTTAGGCTTCATATTCCAGGACCATATTGTGCCAACTTCTCCTCCGTTGTTTAAGAGAGGTGCATAGGACAAATCTACGAAACATAAAGTAAGCCAGTCCTGGTGGACTCGGATCTTCAATCCTGGAAAGTTAAGAAATAGGTCTAGAAACCTTCTACTGAGCTTAAGCTATAATTTCATGTAGAAGTCCATGTTTTGGTATAATAGGTCAGTCTGGGCTAAGCCAACAACCAGACATTTATGATCTCCAAGCCAAACCTAGCGCTGCCTCTATCCAGTCTATCCTGGAGGTTTGTGTTTCTTCCAGTCATCCCGTCCATGATACTACAGTCTTGTCACGCAAGGTTATCCAAAGGACCCAGCTGGCAGGCACCGTGGGCGTAGGAGAAACAGTGGTCCGGTGCCAGGGCCAAACAAGCGGCGCCAAGCCGAATTCACATAGAATCAAGAAAATTAAAATAATTCTTCTTGGAAATATTGTAATACCTCAGTGATCTCCAACCTGTGCTCCAGAGCTTTGTAAAACTAATAACTCTCAAGCCTGCCCTGAGAACCACAGACCGCAAGGGCGTAGCTAAGGTGTTGTAGTGGTAGCAGTCGCTAACTACCACGAGGCCACTAGCCTGATGGGCCCAAAGAGCACTTTCTGCCACATAAGGAGTGAGCCAGTATTGTAATTGGAAACTGGGGAGGCCCCCAATATACTTTTTGCAGACCGAGGGTCCAGAGCTTGAAAGGTTACGGCCTCTGCACAGAGCCCACAGGTTGTAGAACCAATGCTGCAACATAGTGGAACTGTATTAGGATGCTGCAGTATACTTTCTGGTTATGGGGATTGGCTCCAGAGGCAGACGCCTTATTATTACAAAATGGGAAAAATCAGGACCTGGTCCTCCTGGGAGGGTGACATCCAAAGTCAGCATCAGCAGGTGGAGGGCTCTATCTCAGTGGGTCTGCAAAGTGGTGGCTCTCCTACTGCTAGTAAACTACAAAAAACCCCCCCCTTATGACCCATCATGCATTTATAATAATCTTTATTCAGTTGGGCAATGATGGGAGTTGTAGTTTCCAACAGGCTGTAAAGGCCACTTTGCAGAGCACTGGTCTATCTGATCTGCTGGCACCATGTTATAGGGCAGGAGGAACAGATCAAGGTAGAAATACTATTGTACTGTGGTGGAAAAATTCAGTAGAAATTGTATTTTATTCCTTTATATGCCTGCTTATTCCATGTTAAGGAGTCCAGTGGTTGGGGATATCAGTGCTTTGGACTGGTAAACTCTGTTTGCACACTCACACAAAGAGAAGCTGCAATTACACTGTTAAGACCGCCCACTGGACTCCTTAAGCAGGGAATTATCTAGTGAATTAAATAATACAGATAACTAACAGAATTTTCACCGATATAATCAGAATACACAATTGTCTGAGCTCTTTATAATTAACGTGCTAACACCAAGCAATCAATCGCAAGTTCAAGCGTCACAGGCTTCCTTTAACGTAAAGAAAATCAGAACAGCGAGGGGTCGTCCAACATCACGTCTCTCACCCAGGCTAGGTGTCCCTATAGTACCCACCTAGAGGATAACTATGTCTGTGGGGCTCCGACGTGTGGCCCCATTGAGGCCAGTAAGCATAGCAAAGTTCTATGTGGACTGCTCTGGCTCAATTTTCCCATCGGTCTTTGCTTTGTTCTGCTATTGATCTCTAAGGGGCTGTGGCTGCGACTTCACTCTATCTGTCAGCGTAACCTAATGCCGCGCAACCATCAGATACCACAGGAACAGGCGATGGTGTACAATGCGTATTGAACGGCCTTGTAATTGTTATCACTACTTTAAATAGGACCTATGACATACTCCCTGTAATAGTAAATCCTTATGTTCCCCTGTGAAAAAACAACTGGAGGCCTCTACTCCTATAACGCTGTGTTGTGCCGTTTCCCTCCTGATATTCCTCCTGGAAAAGTATCACTGAAATCTGTCCATATGGGTTTTACCATTCCTGTTATCCGAGGGGGCGTGTCCCTGAACACACTGTCTCTCAGCACTGCTTGGACAATGGCTGAATGTTCAGGGGCACGTCCCCAATGGGTAACACCCATCTGACAGATTGGGAATATATTTCAGAGGAACAGCACAAAACAGAGTTATAGGAGAAGATGCTGTTAAGAAGAGATGAGAAGAATTGTTAGCACACAGATAAGGATTTACTGTAACAGATGTATTAGGAATGGCCACAGCTCTACTTTAAGTTGCAAATCAAGAAGCCTACAGAGATAGTGAGAAGATTCAATCACCATCCACATCCACAGCTTAAAGCTCCTGGGCCCAATGCAAAATCCGTAATAGGGCTGCTAGAGAATGCTATGTCCATGCTCTTTATACAGTATGTGATACAGAAACCATCCAAACCATTAAAACACGTGTCAAGCTCAAGGCCCGTGGGCAAAATCTGTCCTCGCACACCAGGGTAGCCCGGTTCATAGGCTAAATTTCACTCTAGGTCGCGAGGTGTAAGAAATTTCGTCCCCCCCCACCCGTAAACATAGGACGCCACAGTGCATCACCATAAACCAAAGCCAGAAAAAATAAACAAAAAGCATTACAACAAAATGTGCTGCGTATAAAACTACTACTACTCATAGTACTATCATTAACAAATCACACTGCTACACCAACCAGAATCCCACGACCACTAGGACCCAACATATCACCCGAGCACCACAGTGACCGAATAATCCAACCGACACCATTGACCAACATAACCACCAGCACAAAGTGACTAAATAATACAAACTTGACCATGCTACTGAGTATAAACTATTATAACTAATAACCAATAATACCCGTGGCGTACAGAGCGACATACAGTGATGGATACGCCGCTGTTACACAGTACTACGGCAGACTATAAATAGTTACAGTAAGTTATATCAAGTGACTCACAGGAGTCTCTCGAAGAGTTGTTCTTTCTTTTCTCTTCTTCTCATTTTATACAATCTGTACCCAGTACCCATGACGACTACTCCCGACTCTTCCACTGTAAAATTTACAAAACAAACATCTTAAGACTCATCAATTTAATCCAGACACTTCTCTACCAATTCCTATCTCTATACAAACTCCCCATCATAGCAACCCTCATATGGTAGCCATGTAATGATGCCCCCCTGTAGCCGGGTAGTAGCACTCCCCCTATAGCCAGTAGTAGCCCTCTTAGCCAGTTGATAGCCCTGTAGCCAGTGATTCCCCCCCTTTGTAGCCAGTGGATGCCCCCTTGTAGCAAGTAGATGTCCCCTTGTAGCCCAGTAGAATGCCCCCGTGCAGCAGTAGATGCCCCCCGTATCCAGTATAGTACTCCCCGTAGCCATGTGATGCCCCCCTTGTAAGCCAGTAGAATGCCCCCTGTAGCCAGTGATGCGCCCCTGTAGGCCAGTCGATTGCCCCCTGTAGCCAGTAGATGCCCCACTTTAGCCAGTAGATGCCCCCCCTGTGTAACCATTGAAGCCCCCCTGTAGCCAGATGTCACGTGCCCCCTGTAGCCAGTAGATGGGGACCCCCTGTAGCCATTGATGCCCCCCTTGTAGCCAGTAGATGCACCCCTGTAGCCAGTGGATGCCCCCCTGCGTAGCTGTGATGCCACCCTATAGCCAGTAGATGACCCAGCCTGGTATCCAAAGATGCCCCCCGGCTGTACCGTAGATTCCCCCTTTGTAGTCCAGGTGAATGCCCCCCCCTGGAGCCATGATGCCCCCCTGTATCCAGTAGAATAACCCCCTGTAAGCCAGTGATGCCCGCTCTTTAAAGCCAGTGATGCCCCCCTGTAGCAAGTGATGCCCTCCTGTACCAGTAGAATGCCCCAGTCAGACCAGTAGAGCCTCCCCAGTAGCCAGTATATGCCCCTGTACCAGCTTTATGCCCCGCCCTGTAGCCATGATGCCCTCCCTGTAAAGCCATAAGAATGCCCCCTCTAGTAGCCAGTGATCCCTCCCTGAAGCCAGTAGATGCCCCCCTGTCAGCCAGTCATGCCCCCCCCTGTAGCCAGTGATTGCCCCCTGTAGCCAATGATGCCTCCCTGTAGCCACGTCTAGGATGCCCCCTGTAGCCAGTAATTCCCCCCTGTAGCCAGTGATGCCCCTCTTATAGCCAGTGGATGTCCCTGTAGCCAGTTATTCCCCCTGTAGCACATTGATGCCCCCTGTAAGCCGAGTAGATTCGCCCTGTATGCCAGTGATGCCCCCCTTTAGCCAGTAGATGCCCCCCTGTAGCCTGTGATGCCCCCTGTAGCCAGTGATGCCCCTCTGTAGCCAGTAGAGATGTCCCCTGTAGCCAGTAGATCCCCCCCGTATCCATGATACCACCTTGTAGCCAGTGGATTGCTCCCTCAATAGCCAGTGATACCACGCCCAGAACCAAGTAGATTGCCCCCCTGTAGCCCATGAATTGCCCCTCTTATTAGCATGATGCCCCCTCTGTGAGCCAGTGAGGGCCCCTCTTAAAGCCATGATGCCCCCTTAGCCATGTGATGCACACCCCTGTAGCCAGTAGAGCCTCATATAGCCAGTGATGTCCCCCAGGTAGCCAGGTGATTCCCCCCTGATATACGGCAAGTGTGCCCCCCTAGTAGCCAGTTAGATGCCCCCACTGTAGCCTAGTTAGATGATGCCCCCCTAGTACTAGTGATTCCCCTCGTATAGCCAGTAATGCCACCCGAGTAGCCAGTTAGATGCCCCCCCTGTAGCTAGTAAAAATGCCCCACTGTAGCCAGTGATGCCCCTCATATAGCCAGTGAAGCCATCTCTTCTATGCCCAGGTGATCCCCCCTAATAGCCAGCTGAATAAGCCCACTGTAGCCAGTGATTACCCCCTGTAGCCAGTAGATGCCCCTCTAATAGCCAGTGATGCCCCTCTTATAGTCCACAGTGATGCCCTCATGTAGCCAGTGGATACCTGCCCATTGTAGCCCAAGTAGAACCCCCCTGTAGCCATTGAATGCCCCCTCTGTAGCCAGAGATGCCCCCCTGTAAGCCAGTAGAGTGCCCCCCTGTCGCAGTAATATGCCCCCCCTGTAGCCACGTAGATGCCCCTGTAGCCAGTAATGATTGCCCCTCTTATCAGCCAGTGACTGCCCCCATTGCGTAGCACAGTAGATCCCCCCCTGTACCATGATGCCCACCCTTGTACCAGTAAGAAATGCCCCCTGTAGCCAGTGATCCCCCCTGTAGCCAGTGATGCCCCCCTGTAGCCAGTCGATGCCCCCTGTAGCCAGTAGATGCCCCCTGTAGCCAGTAGATGCCCCCCTGTAGCCAGTTATCTCCCCCTTAAGCCAGTTGATCCCCCCTGTAGGCCATTATTGGGTGGATTTAGTAGATGCCCCCCCTGATAGCCAAGTGATTGCCCCTTAGCCATAGAAGCCCCCGCTGTAGCCAGTAGATTCCTCCAGTAGCCAGAAATGCCCCCCTGTATGGCCAGTGATGCCCCCTGTATCCAGTAGATGCGCCCCCCCTGTAGCCAATAGATGCCCCCCTGTAAGCCAGTGATGCCCCCCAAAGGCGCAGTGAATGCCACCCTGTAGCCAGTGATGCCACCCCTGAAGCCATATAATGCCCCCCTAGTTCCAGTATGCCCCCTGTACGCCAGTGGATTGCCCCCCCATGTAAGCCAGTGATGCCCCCTGTAGCCAGTGAAGTCCCTGTACCAGTAGATGCCCCCCTGTAGGCCATTGGATGCCCCCCTGTAGCCAGTGGGCCCCCAGTGTAGCCAGTGATGTCCCCTGTAGTCCAGAAGATGCCCACACCCCTTTATGTGTAGCCAGTGAAGCCCCTTGTAGCCAGTAAGATGCCCCTCTAATATCCAGATGATACCCCCTTGTAAGCCAGTGATTGCCCCCTGAAAGCCAGTGATGCCCCTCTACTAGCCAGTGATGCCCCCAGTAGTCCAGTGATTCCCCCTTGTAGCTCAGTGAAATTCCCCGCCCCACCCTGTAGCCAATAGATGCCCCCCCAGTGAGTCAGTGATGCCCCCGTAATTCCAGTGGATGCCCCCCTGTAGCCAGTAGATGCCGCCCAGTAAGCCATAGATGACTCCCTGTACTAGTGAAGCCCTCTTATAGCCCATTGTAAAGCCCCCTATAGCCAGTGATGCCCCTCTTATAGCCAGTGAAGCCCCCTGTAGCCAGTGATGCCCCCCAGTAGCCGTGATTGCCACTCTTGATAGCCAGTGAAGTGCCCCTTGTAGGCCAGGTGATGCCCTCATATAGCCAGTGATGCGCCACTTATAGCCATGGATGCCCCCCTGTATCCATGATATCCTCTCTTTAATAGCCAGTGATGTCCCCCCCTAGTAGCCTGAAAGCCCCTCATGTAGACCAGTGATGCCCCTGTAGCCTAGTAGATCCCCTCTTAAGCCAGTGATAACCCCCATTGTAGCCAGTGATTCCCCCAGTAGCCAGTAAAATGTCCACCTCTGTAAATAATAAAATAACAAAATAATACATACCAGAACCTCGGTCCGCACGCCAGCTCCGTGGAGCTGCAGAGCGGTGTAAGCAGCGTGACGTCATACTCTGTCTTCATCGCTGCTCACGCAGCACCCAGGGATCTCCTCAAGCGGCAGAGCTGCCAGTCGATGAGACCCAGCGTCACACAGTAAGGCACTGTGATAGGCTGTGCGCCCCTGCACGCTAATACAGGGGGATGAGGCAGGACGTGAAACGAGCTCCGCGCCCGCCTCCTTCCCTGTACCTCGTCATCTATGGCTCTGCTCATGAACAGCCGCCGCAGAGTCAGGGGCGCTCACTACCTGGCGTGAGCAGGCGGGTGGCCGCAGCGCGCCCCCCTCGGGTGAGCGTACAGCCTCGGCGCCCCGGCGGCTGGATTTCGCACTACGCCCTGCCCCACCCTCAGAACGACCCTGCCTCCACCCTCATTTTAACAGCCCTCGAGAGCTAGAGACCAGGACTGGACACAGAAGGATGATCTTTTCTCCCATGTTCTCCACAGGGTGAAGCCAATGCTTGATCAGAAGCAGTGGCGGCCATCGTACAATCTTAGATCGTAGTCTCAGTGTGGGCCACCATCCACACTGCTCTGTTCAGTGACAACACACGGGCGGTGGCATCAGCTCTGACAACTCCGGAGCTACCCCAGGCACCCTTCCACCCCCCAAAGACCAAAGCTATGTGTGCTAAAAAGGTGGCGAAGGGGTTGTCTCACTACAAAGATTGCTAGCTTTTAATTATGGTTAAGATCATGCAAAAACAAGTCACTTTGTCTATATGATGTCCATTACCAGTGTCCAACCCTATTCCTAGATATCCCCATCTTGTATGGGCAGCATCAGCTCCTCAGGACGCTAAAAGCATACAGGCCTGTTCTATCTCTCCCTGATAGGCTGGACCAGCACTGGTTGCTAATAGCGCCTACAAGGCCTGTTCTATCTCTCCTGAAGTCTGACTAGCACTGGTTTACTATCATGCTACAGACTTGTTTGATCTAGCCTGATAGGCTGCCAGCACTGGTTGCAAATCTACCGACTGGCTTCTACTGCAGCCTATTGGAATCCAGTAAACAAGACCCCTGAATTCAAAATGAAACCAGGAAATCAGGACTGAGGTGAGATGAACAATTTAAGTGAGACAAACCCCTTTAAAGCTCCAGGGTCCCAGTGCAAAATCCATAAAAGGGCCCCACCTGCTATGTCCATATATAATCTAGGCATCGCTCATATGCGCTCTAGGCGGGTTTTTGGACCTCAAAAGGCATGTTCACAACGGCTTAAAATGGCCGGATATTTCGTGATCCGTAATTAGACGACGCCGAAGTGCGCCAATTAGACGGGCCGAAAACCGGCCCATTCATTACGGTAATCACAGTTCTCATAGAGAACAATGGATTACGTCTTCCCTGCCCCGCCCTGCAAAAGCCCGTCCGGGCGGGAGATAATTCACCTGTCACTTTCTAGCGGCGTATACGCGCCGCTAAGCAGTGATAGTCTAGTGGGCCTGGCGGAAGTGCCGGCCCCGCCGCTCAACTCCCCACTCTCCCGCCCGCCCCCGTCCACACGGCGTAATTGCGGGGGCCGTAATTACGTCCCTCAATTAAGGCCCGTGGTTAACATGCTTAAGACTCCAGGTGCCTGGTCGTGACTGCTACAGGATCTGGCAACCGCCAATAGCTACTCCCAGGAATGGGGCTGCTGGGTACTGCACAACCTTAAAGGACAACGAGGCCATTTACTGACCATGTGGTGCACTCCTGCAACCATAATGCTTATGTGACTCACAGTTAAAATAGATTTGACTCCTCTGCTTGAAAATTTGACCATTGATGCAGTTGGTGACTTGCACCATGTCCATATGACAAAACTGAACCGCACAGAAGCAGGAAATAGAAATCGTTGTTATGAGGACACAGGACAAGGAATTGGCATCGAGAGCCGTCATTTTTGTTATAAAAACATAACGACCCCGCCCGCCATGCCACTTTGAGAACGGTGGGAAGTGCAGGTCTGTTGTCTGCAGTGACGCCAAAAAACGTTGCTGCAGACAGAAGGGTAACTGCGCTAGGAACAGAGCTGTAGGTAACAGCTCCGCTCCTAGAGCAGTCTCTGTTAATATCAGGGAGCGGAGGAAGCCTCCGATCCCTGGCGCTTACCCCTTTGATTGCTGCGGTCAGTGACCACAGCATAATCTCAAAATTGTGATATCGCCTGCTTCCATCGGTGTGAGCGTGTACCCCCATGTTTTGCCCGATAGGAGGTCCATGGGCGAATATCATGTAACAGTCAGCCCTAGGGAACTAAAGAAGCCTCAGAACTAGTCCTGTATCGAAGCCTGTGGTCAGTGCACATTGTGTGTTACCCTGACTGAGCCTGTTTCATGAGCAACACAGAAAGGTAATGTATATTAGTCAAAAAGAATTATGTTAATACATTACACTAGAGTGAAAAACAAAGTATTAAATAGTTACCCCATAATGCGGGAATAAAAAAGTAAAATAAAAACCCCCCCAAAGGGCGACATAACACAATAACGCAAGCGGCCATTTTTTTTTGTCTATATTGCACATAAACATAACTAGTAACAGGGGCGTCGCTATAGCTGTATTGATCCGGGTGCTTTCGGATCGCCCACGAATAAAACCCCCTGTGCCCCTATACCACCCGGGCTCCAGTCCGCTTCCCAAAGGCCTGGCGCACCGACCGTGGCCCAGCAGCTACATGTCGTCCCGCTGGACACACATACAACTTCGGGCTTCTGCGGAGCGAGAGTCGAGCGCTATCCCTGCCCCGCATACAGTGTCGCGACCCGTCTCCGGGTCCGACACAGCGTTGGCCCGCCGGGACCACTAGCGCATGATTAGACCCGGCGCGGCCCCGCGGCATTCGTAGCTGGCAGCGGCGCGATTAATTATCCCTCATCACGCCGCTGTGCCTGTCCACGAGGGCGGTCACAGTCGCGGTCACAGGCTGTGCGCCCGAGGAGCAGCTGGAGGATCGCGGGCAGAAGAAGAGGATAGAGCGCGCTCGCCGGGGATGCTAAGGTGAGTATTAATGTTGAGTTAGTATTTATAGCGTTTACCTGCCTCATGCCCCCCATAATACTGCTGTTGCCGCTATAATGCCTGCCTGTGGAGCCCCCATGAAGTTGTCCCTGCCAAGTGACCCCTATAGTATGCACTGCCTGTTGTCCCCCATAATCCATGCCTGTGAGCCCCCATATCCCGTGCTTGTGGCCCCCAACATCCTGCAGTTTGGCCCCCGATATCCCTGCCTGTTGCCCCATATGCCTGCCTGTGGTCCCCCAAAGCCCTGCCTGTGGCCCCCTACAAACCTGCCTTGGTGGCCCCCATAATACAGCTTGTGGCCGTCAAATACTTTCCTATGGCCCCCCTATACCATGCCACGGAGCCCTATATACTGCCCTTGGACCTCCAATATACTGCCTGTGTCCCCCTATATACTGCCTTTGGCCGGCCCAATAACCAGCCTGGTGCCCCATATACAGCCTGTGCCCCCATTTACGCCTGTTGGGCCCCCCCAATACCTGCCACTGTGCCCCTATATACTGCCTGGGCCCCAATCACTGCCTGTGGCCGCCCAAAACCAGGCCTGTGTCCCCATATAAGCTGTCACTGTGTGGCCCCCTATAAACCTTCCTGTGCCCCCTATACCAGCCTGCGGCCACCTAAATACTGCCTGTGGCCCCATATAACTGCCTGTGACCCTATACCTGCCTGTTGGCCCCCCTTATACCTGCCGTGGCCAACCCTATACTGCTTGTTGGCCCGCCCTATACTGCTCTTCGTCCCCCTTTACCTCCCTGTGGTCCCCTATACTCCAGCCTGTGTCCCCATAACTCGCCTGTGGCCCCCTATACTGAGCCTGTGGCCCCCTATACTGCCTGCCGCCCCATATACAGCCTGTGGCCCCCTGTAACATGTCCTGTGCCCCCTAACACTGCCCGTGGCCTCCTATACTGCCTGTGGCCCTCCCAATACCTGCCTGTGGCCCCCTATACTAAGCCTGTGGTCCCCGCTATACCTTGCCTCAGTGCCCCCTAAAAGTACTGCCGTCAGAGCCCAATATACGCCTCAGTGCCCCCATATACCTAGCTCAGTGCACCATATACGTGCCTCCATTGCCCCCATATACCTGCCTGTGGTCCCCTATACCCGTTCTGTTGGCCCACAATAACCAGCCTGTGGGCCACCATATCTAAATACCTGCTTGAGAGTGGCCCTATATCTATAAACCTGCCTGACATTAGACCCAATATCGTGGATAATACCTGCTATAATTGAGGGGACCTATACACCTACCTGACTGAGGGGCATATATATCTATAATTAAAGTAGTATGCTGGAATATTGAGGATCTAAGATATTTGTGTCCAAATCTGCAGGGCGATCTTGGCCGGGAGCAATCACGCATGAAAGGTATGAACCGTATGGAGAAGAATAAGGGAAAGTGAAAGAACGCAGATCAAATAGACAGCTCCGGTGGTTCACGCCCAATGGTAACTGAGTGATAATCACTTATAATTCTGCAGAGCGCTACAAACAACTATAGTATCAACTCACTATCCTGTGTGCCCTGTATGCGTGGCAATATGTAAACATAGCCTGTGTACCCGCTGATAGTCCACATGTGGGGTTCGCGTTTCGGCGATCGGGGTCTGGCATGATTAATTGGTACCTTTGTATTAAAATATTTTGGGGACTTAAGTTTTGAGGAGTCGTTTTTAGAAACAATCTATTTGTCTGGCAGATATTGGCTCATGTATTAGGTGTGATGACTTTGGCGTGACTGTTTTAGGGGCTATTACACTGTCCATACGGAGGTGATGGGTTTTCTGAAAAAGTAAATTTGTCATTGGTGATTTAACAATGTGCCAGTGACAGCGAGTGGCAGGTAAATAGATATAGAGTTCACTCTATGTTGGGAATATGCTGAAAATTAGTGACAGGTAGCAGTAAGGTTTTTTCCTCTGCGTAAAAAGACACATCATGCCGCAGTCACAATGAAGGCGTGAAAAATGTCCCGTGTGAACCCCGCCTACGTATGAGCACAACACAGAGCGCCCGGGCCCCTGGATTTTTAGGACCCAGTCAACGCCCCTGCTTATATGAAACGTTATGACTGCCTCCATTGCTCAAGTGCGATTCGATAGGCGCATTTCAATACACTATCACATGATATGCATTAATGCACTGCAATTAAGCGTAAGAATTCGCCCATTTATAGGCACAATAAGTTTACTAATGCAAGTTAGTATCAGATGCCAGATTTTTTGTAAGTACCGTACGTACATGCGCACGTATTACTGATAAAATGCACCTAAATAAAGCCAGCGAATGACTGCCAATTTTCGGACATGTCGGCCAAGTATATAAAAAATAAATAATAAAATAAAAATAAATATTTAACAAAAAATTATTGTGCATGCATTACACACACAAAAAAAATATATACATATTAGGTATCTACATGACCGTAGAATTAATCTAACAGGTTATTAAGTGTGAGATATGAATGGTGAAAAAAATAAAGAAAAAAAGAAAAACCCTTTTTTATGTTCATGCTGAGTTTTTTTTTTATTTCTTGCAATTCTGCAAGTTGTGCCTAAAGAATTAAAGGGATTAGCCAGAAGTAAAATTGAGTGTGAAGTTTGTAAATTACAAATAAAAAACGTTTTTCCCACATTCACAATATTAAAGTATTCTGCACCGTTTTTGTCTTACTGCTCCTTTAGTTAATCTCATTGTTTAAACCAGCTTCGTCTCCAGGGATACGACCATCGCTGAGGATCTCCTCAATCGCTAGGTCGCACATGCTCGAGCACAATCAACTCTCCTCTCAGCTAGGCAAATACGTGAGTGGTTCACCCCCAGGAGCCGTCAATCAACTCCCGTACCACTGTTGCTCCTTATTAATTAGGTTCCAAACAGTATTGCAAATAAATAAAAAAGAAACCTCAATGAGTTTGATAAAGATAAAAAAAAATCCACCAGGTTTGGTTTCCCTCTGCAGGGATTTGAACCGAGGCCCCTTGTGCCTGGAGGCAAAAACTTTACCTCTGAGCTACAATAGCTCAGTAGCTACTTGCAGCTCTTTACATAAGCAGACCTTTCTTTGACTAGACAGCCATAAAGGCCTGGTGATGTCATCCTGCTGGGTCGCAAATGATCCTCAATTCAAACAATGTCCACACGCCCCCTCTGATCACACATAGCATAAGAACTGGAGGAAGCAGGAGTATGAACATAAAAGAATGTGCAAAACTCCCTATAAAGTGTGAAACTGGTGAATGGTGAAAAGAAAAAAAATGTCAAAAAAAGAAAAAACACCATTTTTATGATTAAAATGTCTGCAATTTTTTTTTTTTTTTTTTAATTCTTGCAATTCTGCAAGTTGTGCCTATAGATTGCAGCCCACTGGGGGTCTCAGCAGACAGATATCCAGTGATCAGCCCATTGCCAAAAGACGCTTCTAACAAGTAGGGAGTCTTCAAAGTGAAGCGTCCTAACTTCTGGTAATTCTTTACACAGTGTATATATGGAGCAGGACATTAAAATAAAACACATTTCTGGTCATTAATCGCGTTACTGTAACATAACTGGACCGTGAATTTTATTAAACGTATTAAATGGATTACCTTGCCGGAAGACGAACACTAAGTCATTAATTTAACAGCTTAGACTGTGCCTGTGGCTTTATATAACTGTAGTAAAATATTTGTATAAACTATGCTATAAAGAAATTCTCCGCTCTTAAGACCATAAACCACGAAGCGAGTCACACGTAATAACAAACGACTCCCTTATGTAGCAAGGAGGAAGGCTATATTCGTGTTCACACGGCTTATTCCCCCGAGCGGATTTGACGCCGAATTGACGCACAAATCGCCGTGAATAATGGGCGTGACGGGGTGCGGGGCCGGAGGCGGGGCGGGGGCAGCCGCTCCCGTCCGCAATATACAATGCATTGATTTATACAGGCGCGTACGCGCCGTAAATTAAAATGTGCCATGTCACATCCTACCCCCCGCGTGCGGATATCGGGGAGAGGAGCGACAAACGGCGAAATTCCACTGGTCTCTATGAAGCAGTGGATACCGTAATTTGCTTGCGCGGATTGGCGGCCTAACAGTGGAAACGCAATCCGGCGCGCAGTACGGCCCAATACGCGGGGCAGAATAAGCCGTTTTGAACGAGGCCTATAGCGTTACGTTCACACGGCTTAATTCTGGCCCAGCGTATTGGCGCCGTACGCGCCGCCCGGATTTGCGTTCAGTACGGCGCCAATCCGCTGCAGCAAATTACGAGGTAATCACTGCTCGTCATAGAGAAACAGTGGAATCCTTTCGACCTCCCCGAAATCCCCGCTGGGGTATAAAGTGACAATGTCCACATTATTAAACGTGCGCGACCGCTCCGAAAACAATCATTTCAGATGTAGTGGCCACGGGAGCGGCGCCCCGCCGCGCTCCGATAGCCCCGTTACCCCGTCCCGGCCCCTTCATTCACGGCGGGATTTGTGCTCTTCAATTAGGCGCACAAATCCGACGGGAAAAACCCGTGTGAACACGACCTAACAAGCCTTCCCCCCCCGGGCCCGCCCCCCCCCCCCCTCCTTGTACATAAGGGAGTCGTCTTGTTATCACTGTGACTCGCTCTCGTGTTTTGGTCATAAGAGCGGCAGAATTCTTTATAAAAGTTTATACAATATTTTACTACAGTTTATAAAGCCCCGGCACACGTCTAAGCTGTTAAAATAATGACTATAAGTGTTCGTCTTCCGGCAGTAAATCCATTAATACGTTTATAAAATTCGTCCAGTTATAAACAGAGCGAATAATGACCAGAAATGTTTTATTTTCATGTCCTGCTCCCATTATACACTGTGTAAAGAATTACCAGAAGTTAGGACGCTATCGCACTTGTGAAGCTACTCCCTACCTTGGTTAGAAACTCTTTTGGCAATGGTGGGCTGATCACTGGATATCTTGTCTGTCTGAGACCCCCAGTGTGGCTTGCAAACTATAGGCACATACTGCAGAATTGCATATCGAGTTAAAAAAAAAAAAAAAAATGCAGCATTAACATAAAAATGTGTTTTTTCTTTTTTTACATTATGTTTTTTACGAACCCTTTCACATTTCCACTAAAGGGGTGTATCCACAATCTTATTTCATACCTCCTGCATCCAAGCTCTTCAGCACTCTGTGTGCACAGAAGTGGGCGTGTGACTTGTTTTTGAATTGCAGAACATGTACCCCAGCAGGATGACATCCACCAGGCCTTTAAGGGCTGTCATAGACAAAGAAAGGACAGCTTAAGTAAAAGATCTACAAGTATCTACTAGGTATTGTAGCTCAGAGGTAAAGATGTATGCCACCTCTGCACAAGGTCCCTCGGTACACATCCCTGCAGGAACAAACCGTGGATTTTTTTTTCACTTTTAACAAACCATCATTAGAGAGGATTCCTTTTTTATTTTAATGCACTGTTTGACTAATTACTAGGGAGCACAGTGGACGGGAGTAGAATGACTGCCACCTTGGGGTTGAACACTCAGTATTGCCTGAGAGTGAGAGTTGATGTCTGAGCATGTGCGACCAGGATTGAGGAGCTCATCAGCGATGGTACTGCAATACCCTGGAGACGAGCTGTAAACAATGGATCACTAAAGGAGCAGCTAAGACAAAAACGGTGCAGAATCTTTAATAATGATGAATGTGGAAAACGTTTATTATTTAATTTACAAACTTCACACATCAATTTTACTTCGTGGCAAAACCCTTTTTAATCTTTAGGCACAACTTGCAGAATTGCAAGAAATAAAAAAAAAAACTCAGCATGAACATAAAAAAGGTTTTTTCTTTTTTTCTTTATTTTTTTCACCATTCATATCTCACACTTAATAACCTGTTAGTGTAAAATCTAGGTCAGTAGATACCTAAATATGTATATATTTTTTTTTGTGTGTGTAATGACATGCACAATAATTTTTTGTTAAATATTTATTTTTATTTTATTATTTATTTTTTCTATACTTTGGCCGACATGTCCGAAAATTGGCGTCATCGCGGCTTATTTTAGGTGCATTTAATCAGTATAAAGTGCGCCTGAAAGTACGGTACTTACAAAAATCTGGCATCTGATATAACTTGCATAGTAAACTTAATGTGCCTAAAAAGGCGCATTACGCAATTGCAGTGCATAGCATATCAGTGCTAGTGTATGTAATGCGCCTATCAAAGCGCATTGTGCAATGGAGGCACATAACGTATCATTACTAGCAGGGGCGTTGCTAGGGTCCAAAAACCGTCCGGGTCCCGGGCCCACTATGTGATAATTGCTCAGTAGGGCGTGGGGTCTTCACGACTACCCATTTTTCACGCCACATTGTTAACTGCGGCATGATGTGGTGTTTTTTACAGATAAAACCTTCTGCTCCTGTCACCTAATTTTCAGCATTTCCATCATAGAGTGACCTAATTCTATATACCTGCCACAGCAATCACTGCACAATGAAAATCACCAAGACAAAATTACGATTTTCAAACCCCTCACCTCCGTATGAAAGTGTAATTACCCCTAACAGTCCACCAAGCATCCATCCCAATACAAGGAGCAAATCTGCAAGACAAATGATTGTATTTACTAAACAACACTCCTACACAAACTAAGTCCCAAAAATGATTACTACAAAGACCAAATAACCCTGCCAGACCCCGACCGCACGCACCCCCACAAGTGACATGATCATCAGTACACAGGCTTCTGATTTTACATATACCACCGCCATACAGGACCAATAGTGGTAGAGATACAGTATGTATGTAGGCGCATCTGCAAAATATTAAGTTGATTACAACTGCAGTTACATTGAGTGACCCACCGGAACGTCTTTTCTAGATCAGCGTCGTTCACTTTCCCTTTTTCTTCTCCATCGGTTCACACCTCATGCTGATTGCTCCCGTCCAAGACTCGTCCCTGCAGATTTGGACACAATATCTTAGAATCCTCACATTTCCAGCAACTCCTTAATTATAGATATATGAAGTCCCCTCATCTGGAGGTGTATAGGTCCCCTCAATTAGGATGGTAATATAGAGTATAGGGCAATGTCAGGCAGGTATATAGATATAGGGCCACTCTCAGCAGGTATAATAGATATGGGGCCACAGGCAGGAAATAGTGGCCACAGAGGGTATAGGGACCACAGGCAGGTATAAGGTGGGCACTGATGCACTATATGGGGGCACTGACAGGTATATGGGGGCACTGAGGCCGTATAATAAGGGGCACTGAGGCAGTATATAGGGGCACTGAGGCAGTTAAAGGGTGAACACAGGCAGTATAGGGGGGCCACAGGCAGTAAAGGGGCACAGGCAGTATAGGAGCCACGGGCAGTGTAGTGGGCCACAGGCAAGGGTGGTACAGGGGCCACCAGGCAGTATATGGGGCCGCAGGCAGTATAGGGGCCACAGAGCAAGGTATAGGGGGCCACAGCAGTATATGGGGCCACAGGCAGTATAGGGACCACAGGCAGGAAAAGGGGACGAGAGGCAGTTATAGGGGGCCACAGCAGTATATGGGGCCACAGGCAGGTATAGGGGCCACTGGCAGGTTATAGGGGACACAGTCAGTAAATGGGGCCACAGGTCATATAGTTTGCCGCAGGCAGTATAGGGGTCCACAGGCAGGTATAGGGCCCACAGGCAGTATATGGGTGCCACATGGCAGGTATGGGGGCCACAGGCAGTATATGGGCGCCACAGGCAGTATATAGGGGCACTGAGGCAGGTATAGGGGGCCACAGGCAGTATATGTGGCCACAGGCATATATGGTGCCACAGGCAGGTATAGGGGGGCACACAGGCAGTATATAGGGGGGGCCACAGCGAGTATATAGGGGCCCCAGGCATTATCTCTAGTCGGCACCGAGGCAGGTATAGGGGCCATAGCGATTATTTGAGGCACAAGCATATATAAGGGTACCACAAGGCAGGTATAGTGGGCCACAGGCAGGGCTATAGGGGACCACAGGCAGCATATAGGGAGGCCACAGGCAGGGATATTGGTGCCACATAGGATATGGGGGCCACAAGCAGGATAATTGGGGCCCACATGGCATGGCGATATGGGGGCCACAGTCAGGCAAAAAAGGGGCACTGGCTGGATATGGGGGCACAGCAGGCAATTAAAGCGGAGCACAGGGCAGTTATGGGGGCACAGAGGCAGGTAAACGGCTATAAAAAGAAACACATTAATACTCACACTTAGCATCCCCAGGCGAGCGACGCACTAGGTCCTCTTCAGCCCGGCTTCATCCTCCTGCAGCTCCACTGAGCGCACAGCCTGTGGACGCGCTAGTGCGCCCGAGGACAGGCATCGGCGAGAAATGAGGACATTACATACGCGCGCTGGCACTGATCCGCACGGGGACCAGTGATCGGCCGGGTTCCTCAGCCTAAGAGGACCCGCGCGGCCCCGCTGATGTCGGACCCGAGACCGGTCCGACACAGTCCTGCGGGGCAAGGGAGCGCTCGCTCTCTGCTCCGAGAAGCCCCAGTTGTAATGTGTGTCCAGCGGACCAATTGTATCTGTCAGGGCACGAGTCGGGGTGCTCCAGGCCATGTCAGCGGCCCTGGAATCCCGGGAGGTTTCGCGGGCACAGGGGGTTTTATTCGGGGCCCGAGCCCCGGACAAAACAGCCTAGCGACGCCCCTGATTACTAGTGTATGTAATGTGCAAAATAGACCAAAAAAATGGCGCTTGCGTATTGAGATATGTCGCCCTTTGTGGGGGATTCTTATTACTTTTTATATTAATCCATTAAGGGTAACAAATTAAATCCTTTGTTTTACACTTAGTAATGTATTAACAATTCATATTACTAAAAATTACCTTCTTGTTGATGCTATGACACAGCTGCAGTCAGGGTAACACACAATGTGCCCTGACCACAGGCTTCCTATACAGACAGTTCTGAGGCTACTTTAGATCCCTAGGGCTGACTGTACAGATATTCCCCGGACTCCATCGGGCACTGTGGGATGCCCGCTCACCGCGATGGATCAGGGGAAATCACCCTTTGATTATCTGTGTGTCACTGACCGCAGCAATCAAAGGGGATAGCCGCCAGTGAACGGAGGTTACACTACACTCCGTCTCCTGATATCTTAACATAGACGTGCTCAGGAGGCGGATGCTGTTACCTACAGCTCTGTTCCTAGCGCAGTTACCCTTCTGTCTGCAGCAACGTTTTTTGGCGTCACTGCAGACAACAGACCTGCACTTCCCACCGTCAAATGTTGGCGGGCGGTCGTTAAGGGGTTTTATAACACAAAGACGCTCTCAGGCCATTCCTTCCTGTGTCCTCATAACAACGATTTCTATTCCTGCTCTGGGCGTTCAGTTTTGTCATATGGACATGGTGCAAGTCACCAACTGCATCAATGGTCAAATTTTCAAGCAGAGGAGTCAAATCTATTTTAACTGTGAGTCACATAAGCATTATGGTTGCAGAGTGCCCCAACATTGTCATAAAAGGCCTCGTTGTCCTTTAAGGTTGTGCAGTACCGGCAGCCCCTTCCAGGCGCTTAGCTTAGGGGGTGAGCAGTGCTATCAGTCATACAAGTCCCTGGAGTCTGTAAGGCATGGATTCACGGGAACGGCTTAATTGCGGGACGAAAATGACGTGCCGCAATTACGCCGTGTGGACGGGGGCGGGCGGGAGCCGGGGAGGTTGGAGCGGGGGCGCCGCACTCGTCGCCGGCCCATAGACTAGCACTGCTAGCGGCTGCGTAAACCCAGACAGAAAGTGACCAGGTGAATTATCTCACCCGCCCGGCGGCTTTGCAGGGCGGGGAGTTGAACGTAATCCATAGTATCTCTATGAGAACTGTAATACCGTAAAGAAATGGCCGTTTCGGCTCCGTAATTGGCGCACTACGCGCGTAATTAAGGACCTACATACGCCCATTTTAAGACCGTGTGAACAATGCCTTTTAGAGGGTCCAAAAACCCCTCGACCGCATGAAGCGATGCAATATTATAATGGCACATATCAGAGTAGAGGGGGCCCTTAATGGATTTTGCACTGGGACCCTGGGACAATAAATGGGTTGTCTCACTACATTGATTCATCACACCACAGTCCTGTTTTCTTGGGTTTCATTTGAATTCAGGGGTCTTGGTTTACTGGCTTCCACTATGCTGCAGTAGAAACCAGGTCAGTAGCTATAGCAACCAGTGCAGGCAGCCCTATCAGCTAGATCAAAGCGAAGTCTGTAGCTATACAGTAACCAGTGCTGTCCGCCTATCAGGAGAGATAGGAAGAATCAGGCCTGTAGCTACATAGCAACCAGTGCTGGCAGCCTATCAGGAGAGATAGAACAGGCCTGAATCTATAGCTACCCTTAGGAGATGATGCAGCCATCAAGAGTGGTGAATCTAGGAATAGTAGGAGACACTGGTAATGAGGACACATATTGCAAAGCGTGACTTGTTTATTATGCAAGATCTTTAAAACAAATACGCAGCAAATCCTTGTAGAGATGACAACCCCTTCCACCTTTTTAGCACCAAGCCTGGCTTGGGGGGTGCTAGGGTGCCTGGGTAGGTGTCAGAGCTGTGCCACCGCCCGTGAGTTGCTGAACAGAGCAGTGTGGAGGTGCCCACCAGAGCTCCGAAACTAAGATGTGGCACTGCGCTCATGACAAGCGAAATGGCTTACACCACTGTGGGAACAGTGGAGAAGCTCATACCTTCTGGTCGAGTCCCTGGTCCATAAGCTACTCACGCGTTAGCGTATAAAATAGGTGGAGGCCGTGCCCGTTCCAGGGGCGGCATGGCGTGCGACAGCCCGGGGCGCCGAGGCTCCGCTCACCCGATGGGGGCGCTGCGGCCACCCGCCCTGACCGCCCGGAGAGCGCCCCTGACATCTGCGCGGAGCAGATATGCGAGCAGAGCCCAGCAGCTGAGCCACGACAGAGGGAAAGGAGGCGGAGCGGAACGTTCCCCGTCCTGCCTCCTCCCCTGTATAAGCAGTCCGCATGGGGCGCAAAACAGGTGTGCGTGGAGCTCTCACAGTGACCTCTGTGACGCGGTGCTCTACGACTGGCAGCTCTGCCGCTGAGGAGATCCCTGGGAGCTGCGATTCAGCATAAGACAGCGTGATGTGACGACAACGCAGCTTACACCTGCTCTGTCAGCTCCCGGGAGGCTGGACACTTGCGAGGACCAGAGGTCTGTGTAATTAATCTGTTTGTTATTTTTATAATTACAGGGGGTCATCTACTAGCTTACATGGGGGCATCTCACTGTGCTACAATGGGGGTATCACTGTCTCTAAGAGGGGCAATCTAATGCTACAGGGGGCCATCACTGGTGCTACAAGAGGGGCAGTCACTGGCGACAAGGGGAACATACACTGCTATAAGAGTCATACACAGGCTACAGGGGGCATCACTGGCTATAAGAGGGGGCCATCACTAGCTATAAGAGGGGGCATCACTAGCTACAAGGTATCACTGGTCTATAAGAGAGGCCATCACTGCTACAGGGGGGCATCACTGGCTACAAGGGCACACTGGCATATAAGAGGGGCCATCACTGGCTTATAGGAGGGCATCACACTGCTATAAGAGTGGCATCACAAGCTACAGGGAGCAATCTACTGGCTACTGGGGGCAATCTACTGCTACAGGGGGCATCACAGCTACAGGGGGCATCGACTGGCTACAGGAGGGGGCAATCTAATTGGCTCACAGGGGTGCAACACTGGCTACAGGGGGGCATCACTGGCTACAGGGTGGCATCCACTGGCATAATATTGGCATCGATGGCTACGAGGTGGGCATCACGGGCTACAGGGGGTTATCACAGCTATAAGAGGAGGGCAGCTACTGGCTACAAGGGGCAATCACTGCTACGGGGGGCATCTAACTGCGCTTACAGTGGACAGTCACTGCGTACAGGGGCATCACTGGCTACATGGGGGCATCACTGGCTACAGGGTGGGCATACTAACTGTGCTACAGGGTGACAACACTGGCTAAAGGGAGGGCTCACTGGCTAGCAGGTGGGAGGCATCACTGGCTACAGGTGGCATCACTGGCTACATGGGTGCATCTACAGGCTACAGGGGGGCCATACACTGGCTACAGGGGCATCACTGGCTACAGGTGGGGGGCATCACTGGCTACATGTGGGCATCTATTTGGCTACAGGTGGGGGCATCACTGGCTAGAGGGCATCACTGGCTACAGTGGGTCATTACTGTCTACAGGAGAAGCTACGGCTAGACGAGGGTGTGCATCCACTGGCTAAAGGGTTGCATCACTGGCTACATGGGGGCATCTACTGGCTACAGGGGGGCATCAACTGGCTACAGGGGGGCATCTACTGGCTACAAAGGGGCATCACTGGCTACAGGTGGCATCTACTGGCTACAGGGGCATCTACTGGCTAATAGGGGGCATATACTGGCTACAGGGGGCATCACTGGGTACAGGGGGCATCACTGGCTACAGTGGGCATCTACTGGCTAAAGTGGGCATCTACTGGCTACAGGGGGCATATACTGGCTACAGGGGGGGCATCACTGGCTACAAGGGGGCATCACTGCTACAGGGGCATCTACTGGCTACAGGGGCATCACTGGCTACAGGGGCACATCTACTGGCTACATGGGGGCATCTACTGGCTACAGGGGGCATCACTGGCTACAGGGGCATCACGGTTAAGGGGCATCACTGGGTACAGGGGCATCACTGGCTACAGGGGGCATCAACTGGATACAGGGGTATCTACTGGCTACATTTGGGCATCTACTGCTACAGGGGGGCATCTACTGGCTACAACGGGGCATCTACTGGCTACAAGGGGGGCATCTACTGGCTACAGGGGCATCTACTGGCTACAAAGGGGGAATCTACTGGCTACAGGGGGCATCACTGGGTACAAGGGGGATAACTCTACATGGGGTCCTTACAGGGGGCATCTACTGGCTACAGGGGGGCATCTACTGGGTACAGGGGGCATCACTGCACTGGCCACCAGGCATCACGCTACAGGGGCATCTACTGGCTACAGGGGGCATCACTGGCTACAAGGGGGCATCACTGGCTACAGGGGGCATCACTGGCTACAGGGGGCATCTACTGGCTACAGGGGGGCATCTACTGGCTACAGGGGGCATCTACTGGCTACAGGGGGCATCTACTGGCTACAGGGGGCATCTACTGGCTACAGGGGGCATCTACTGGCTACAGGGGGCATCACTGGCTACAGCGGGGCATCTACTGGCTACAGGGGCATCTACTGGCTACAGGGGCATCTACTGGCTACAGGGGCATCTACTAGCTACAGGGGCGTCTACTGGCTACAGGGAGATATCTACTGGCTACAAGGGGGGAATCTATTGGCTACAGGGAGCATCTACTGGCTACAAGGGAGCATCTACTGGCTACAGAGGGCATCTACTGGCTTCAAGGGGGCACACTGGCTACAATGGGGGCATCACTGGCTACAGGGGCATCACTGGCTACAGGGGGCATATTACTGGCTACAGGGGCTACTACTGTGGCTACAGGGGCATATACATGGCTACCATATGAGGTGCTATAGATGGGAGTTTGTATAGAGATAGAATTGGGAGAGAAGTGCTGATAAAGTGAGGAGTCTAAGATGTTTGTTTGTAAATTTTACAGTGAAGAGTCGGGAGTAGTCTCATGGCGTCTGGGACAGATGGAGAAGAAGAAGAAGAAGAAAGAGAAAAACTCTTCAGAGACGTCTCCTGTGAGTCACTGATATACTTTACTGTAATCATTTATTATGTCTCAGGCCTGGTATCCCCCCCGTATGGTCACTGTTTGCGGTAAAATTTGGTTTAGTTAATTTTTTTAGTAAT
>JAODAL010040232.1:0-37099 GCA_025379985.1 Phyllomedusa bahiana
GGGCCTGGTAAAAAACCGGGCTTCTTAGATTCCGTCCCGGTACGGCTTACACCATCGCTTGCGGTGGGCCAGCGGATCCACTACCTGCATTCGTTACACTTCATCCTTAGAGGAACTCTTCTATCAAAATGGAGTATTTTTGTGAAAACACAAATTATTGGAAAACTTTTTTAATTTTTAGAATTTTTTTTATTTTGTACTTTTATTTTTATGAATTATTGGGGAAAAAAATTATTTTTTTTAAAAATTTATACACGTCTAGGGACATGTCTATTAGAAAGGAGTATTTTTGTTCAATCAAATTTTATTGGAAAACTATTTTAAATTTTTATTTTATATTTATTTCGGTAATCCTATGCAATTTACAACTACATATAAAATGTTGTCTTTCTCTAGCTGCGAGATAAAACTTTTGAATGGCAGGGCAGACACTTGTTAAAACCAAAATTATTGGAAAACTTTTTATTGTTTTAAAAAATTTTATTTTTTACTTTTATTTTATTAATTATTGGGGGAAAACATTTTTAGAATTTTTTAATTTTTAGCTTTTATTTTATTATGTCAGCAGTCTTACGCAATTAAAAACTACATATAAAATATTGTCCTTCTCAAGCTGTTAGATAAAACTTTTGAATGGCAGGGCAGACCAATGTTATTAAACTTTATTCAATTTAGAATTCAATGGATTGGACGTTGATATTTTATTTTTTATTTTTTTATGTCATATCGTTGTTGAAATATAAGAGAAAAAAAAAAAATTACCTGAAAAAAAACATTTTCTTTTATTACACAACCCATGTTTTTCTACAAAGGAAGAAAAGGTTTGCATTGTGTGCATAGCCCTTTGCTACTTACTTGTCTCTCAAAAGGGACACTTCTATCAGAAAGGAGTATTTTTGTTACATCCAAATGTAATGGAAAACTATATAAAATTTTTGTTTTATGTTGGTTTTATATAGGCAGTCCTATGCAATTGACAACTACATAGAAAATGTTGTCTTTCTCTAGCTGTGAGATAAAAGTTTTGAATGGCAGGGCGGACTTTTGTTAAACCCAAAATAATTGGAAAACTTTATTTTTTTTAGAATTTTTTCTTTTTTTACTTTATTAATTTTTTTTGCTTTTACTTTATTAATTTTTTTAAAATTTTTTTTAATTTTTAATTTTATTTTATTTTTATTTCAGCAGTCTTATTTTTTAGAATTTAACATTTCTTACTTTTATTTTATTAATTATTTTGGAATTTTTAAAATTTTTATTTAATTTTTTTATTTCAGCAGTTTTGTGCAATTAAAAACTATGCATAAAATATTGTCCTTCTCTAGCTGTGAAATAAAACGTTTGAATGGTGGGGCGGACTTGTGTTAAAACCAAAATGATAGGAAAACTTTTATTTTGTAGAATTTTTTTAATTTTTTACTTTTATTGTATTAATTATTTTGGATTTTTTTAATTTTTAACTTTATTTTATTTTTTTTTCAAATTCAAACGCTTTTATTAATTAAAAAAAAAAAGATTACAAAGTCAAGCGCACCATGTACTGTTAAATTCAAACATCATACAAGGCAAGGGAAGAAAAGGAGGGGGGGATGAGGCAATTCAGGGAGGTAGAGGTGGGGAAGGGACATATAATGACATCACACTTCTGATAAGTGCATCTTAGGTGAGAGAGAACATACAAGAACTCCAATGGTTTGCAAAGTTTAGCCTAGTAGGGGTAGAGACATAAGCAAGAACAGAAATGCAAGGACAAATACAAACGGATCTTTTGGAGACTCTTAGTCCAAGGAGAAGTGCACCTGGTATCTAGACGTAACAGCAGCTTTTATTTTATTTTTTTATTTCAGCAGTCTTATTTTTTTACTTTTTATTAATTATTTTTGAATTTTTTTTTTTTTAACTTTATTTTTTTAGAACTTTACTACTTTTATTAATTATTGTGAATTTTTTATTGCATTTTTAACTTTTACATTTTTATTTCGGCAGTCATATGCAATTAAAAACTGAATATAAAATGTTGTCTTTCTCTAGCTGTGAGATAAAACTTTTGAATGGCAGGGCGGACTTTTGTTTAAAAAAATTATTGGAAAACTTTTCATTTTTAGAACTTTTTACAATTTTTTTTTCTTTTATTTAATTAATTTTTTTTGGAATCTTTTAACTTTATTTTATTAGTTTTTTATTTTGGCAGTCTTGTTCAATTAAAAACTATATATAAATATTGTCCTTCTCTAGCTGTGAGATAAAACTTTTGTACGGCAGGGCGGACTTTTGTTAAAAACAAAATTATTGGAAAACTTATTTTTATTTTTTTTATTTTTTTATTTTATTTTAATATATTTTTTAATATATATTTCAGCAGTCCTATGCAAATTAATAACTGCATATAAAACATTGTCCTTCTCTAGCTGTGAGCTAAATCTCCTGAATAGTATCACTGGTTGCTTATCTCTTTATGGTCTCATTAGAAATAGTAGGTAAGGACATAATGATCGCTCTATTGTTCTCTCCACAGGGATAGATAAGAGTAGACTGGACCATGAGCAATACATGAAAGTAAAACTGGGTATTCTTTTTTTACACTGAGGAAAGAGGGGGTCACACTTATCAGGTTATTGCTGATAGTAATTACACTTCTCAGACCAGAAAGAAGGACCATCAAGCCATCCTCTCACTGCTGCTTTCCGAGCTCACAGAGTGGAAGTCAGGGAATGCAATTTACATAAAGGAACATTTAAAAAAATTATATAAAACCCAAACAACCCAATACAAAAAAATCCATATAATAGTCACAAATTGCTTTTCAATATGTGTAAAGAAAAGTTTCGATGGTAGTATCCGTTTCACAGCAATTTATATTCTGCAAGTTCATATGATTCCATTGATACCTAACTTATAGAGTTTTTAATTATGATTTAGCAGTTTTTTTACAAATCAGTTTTATAAAATTTTTGCAATATTCTGACACCAATAACTTTTTTGTTTTTCCATCTATGCGCTCAAGTGAGGGCTCTTTTTTTGTAGGCTGAAGTATGGTTTTTATTGGCATTTTTAGGAAAATCACTTCTTATTTCAATTTTTTGGCATTGAAAAATGACTAAAAATAACACTCCGGTGGAGTTTCCGGCTTTCCGTGCATTCACACACCTGAGCAATCCTAATGGATTCAAGGAGAAGCTGAACAAACTCTGGTAATTATACTTTTTGTCACTGGGAATTTTTATTTCTCCTACGGTGTTAAATGATGTTATATTTTAATAGATTGGACTTTTAATTTGCAAAATGAACTTTTAATGTTTTAATTGTATTACATTTTTTTTTATTAATGCCCTTAGGGTACTTGAGCACTAAGGGGCATGACTAATAGATACCATTTGCATTCAGGGGAGTAGCTACAGGGGGTGCAGCGGTAGCAGTCGCTACCGGGCCCAGCGGCCTGAGGGGCCAAAAAGCCCTCCTGCCATATAAGAAGATACCAGCATTGTAAATGGTGCATGGTAACTGGGGGGCCCCATTTTACTTTTTGCACCCTGGCCCAAGTGCTTGAAGTTACGCCTCTGTTTGCATTGTATACATAATGCAGAAAGGTGTACAAAATATTGAGCTCCTATTATCTTTCTACGACAGTGTAATAGGAGCAGTAACATGGCAGCTACGGAAGCTTTCTATAAGTCTCCGCTTCCCATTGCAACCAGGTCTGAGGTCTTGTTACTAGGGGCTGATAGGAAAAAGGAAATGTGCTCAGCCCCATTCCTTATTCAATTAGATGCTTTGGCCACAATGGTCATGGTGTCTAAAGGATTAAACAGCCAGGATTGGAGCCATCTCCAATCCTGCCTGATAGCGACAAGTCCCATCTGTAATAATAAAGGCTATAGGAAGGCCAAATAAATAAGTCAACAAATAAGTGCCCAGGAGGCCGGGCTGTTAAAATGAAAGACCCACCTTCTGGGCCCTTGCAATAGGTTATTATAATATAAAGAAACAAAAAATTGGTTGCATGACCTTACCTTAAGTCATGTTTGGGCTCCTCTCACCTTACTCTAAGGAATGTGGCAGTCTTGAGCCCTAGCTTAAAAACATGACCTGTTGGGAGATACTTGAGGGCTGAAACTGAGAAACACCGATGAGGCTTTAGAAAGATTACACCAATGAGTAGGTGCCAAGGAGGTGGGGCACATAAAAAGAAGGTTCCACCTATTGGGCACTTGAGAAAGGTCATAATACTGAAATGTGTTTTTTTTCAGTCATGAGGGTGCATGACTATGTAAGTTTGTGCTCCTCCCCCTTTACTCTATCTAAGGTACAGTAGATGGTAGTTTTGCGCCCCAGCTTAAAAACATGATCTGTTGGGGGTAATTGAAGACCGAACTTGAGAAACACTGATAAAGGCTTTAAAAACATTAAGCCAACCAATAAGTGCCAAAGAGGTGGAGCACTTAAATAGGCCCCACCTACCGGGCACTTGAGACAGGTCATAGTACTAAACTGTGTTTTTTCAGTCATGAGGGTTGCATGACCTTACCATAAGGTATGTTTGGACTCCTCTAACCTACTTCTGTCTAGTGTTGGCAGTAGTTTTAAGCCCTAACTTAAAAATATTACCTATTGGGGGTTCTTAAGAGTTGAACTTGAGAAATACCGATGTAGGTTTTAGAAAGATTAAACCAACCAAAAGGGCCCAAGAGGGGCACTTAAAAACAAGGCTCCGCCTACGGGCACTTGAGAAAGGTAGAGTGCATGACCTTACCATAAGGCAGAGAGGAGAGAGCTTTTCCATCACCTGGCCAGGTGGGATATAGCAATAGTATGAGTATGAATTACCAATTATGCTTAAGTTCAGAGGCGGGATGACGAGTGGGTGAAGGCAGACGACTGAGTAGGGCGCCATTTCATCCCAGGCAGGAATTGGGTGTAAGGAGATATGGAGTTGGCTTCATTATCGATGGGGGATGCTATGTGCCTTAATTGAATAGGGCCAGGACTAGGACAAGGTATTTTGGTGACCTAGGCATATAGCCCTCCTTATGGAAAATGTAAACTACTCCATGCCTCCCTGTGTCCCCTTTTCTGCCTGGAATGAAGTGGCACCTTAGGCAGTCGCCTACCTTCACCTTCCGGTCGTCCTGGCTCTGCATAGGGCATCAGAATACCTTGTCCCAGTCCTCCTTTAGTTATATGGAGAGCCTCAACTCCAATGGACAATAAGGCCATTGCTGGTGACCAACCTGTTAGGGCTTGCCCCCATGGCTTGGTTTATCGGTCAGTTTTTCATACAGTTTGCGGTTTTAGGAACCGTCTGAAAACTGACATGCAATACTTCTCAATTACGAACCAAAATTATTTCTATTTGCCAAATGCCAGAATAATGAGAGGGAGAATTTTTAAGGCATTTTTATTACTTTGTTCAAAGTCAGAAGTTTCCATACACTGGGATGACTCCGCCTTTACACAATTTGGCACCGCCTATATGATGAGGTCAGGGCTTTGGAAGCTCTGGTTTATTGGCAACATCTGCGTTAATTAGAGACAGAGTTGTGGATGTATTTTATAGCACACCAGAAACACACTGCTTCTGTGTGTAACATTATGGGAAAGTCAAAAGAAATCAGCCAAGATATCAGGAAGAGAATTGTGGACTTGCACAAGTCTGGATCATCCTTGGGGCAATTTCCAGATCCCTGAATGTGCCGCGTTAATCTGTACACGCAATTATACACACGTACAAACAGGAGGGGAATGTCCGGCCATCATGCTGCTCAGGACGGAGACCAGTTCCGTGTCTCAGAGATGAGCGTGCTTTGGTCTGACATGTGCATATCAACCCAGGAACAAAAGCAAAAGACTTTGTGAAGATGCTGGTGGAAGCTGGTAAGGTTGTGTCATTATCCACAGTGAAACGAGTACTGTATTAACATGGGCTGAAAGGCCTCTCTGCCAGGAAGAAACCATTACTCCAAAAGAAACATAGAAAAGCCAGATTCATGTTTGCAAATGCAAAGGAACAAAGACCGACATTTTTGAAGACCTGTCCTGTTTGAACTGTTTGGCCATAATGACCATCCTTATGTTTGGAGGAAAAAGGGAGAAGCTTGGAAGCCTAAGAACACCATCCCAACTGTGAGACATGGGGGGCGGCATGTTGTGGGGTTGTTTTGCTGCAGGAGGGACTGGTGCACTTCACAAAATAGATGTCATCATGAGGAAAGAAGATTATGTGGCAATACTGAAGCAACATCTCAAGACATCAGCCAGGAAGTTAAAGCTTGGGCAGAAATGGGTCTTCCAAATGGATAAGGACCTGAAGCATACTACCAAACTGGGAGCCGCAAACCCCCTCTGTAGGCACTGACATCTTTTGGTGTCACTGCAGACAGATGACCTGTGCCACCTACTGTCAAAAGTCATCAGGAATGCATTAAGGGGTTAAAGAAACAGTAAGATGGAGCCACATCAAGACTAGACTACATGTCTTTACTTTAACAAACTATCTTAGTTTTTTTTATTACTTCTACAAGAAAGTCTTTTTGTTTTTGCTACATCTCGGAAAAAAGCAACAAAAATAAAAACATAAGTATATGGTATGGTGTTTTTGAAATTGATATTCATGTAGCTCCAGTTTTGAAGTCTGGATGTAAAATTGCTTTGAGGTTTCGGGCAACAGGGTAGACACAGAAGTGCTGGTTTCATCCCTTTGGTGAGGTCATCAAACAATGTATGAGGTCCACGCAGAATAATAACACCGGCGTCTATCATTTGTTTGTCAGTCTCCGCTCATGCCTTCCGTGCTGTAAAATGATTTGCTTAGCAATTCATAAGATACGTTGTTTAACCTCGCCGCGTTACAGCTTTTCCTGATCACTGCTTATTCTCTTGGTTTCCATGTGGAAGCTTTCTTTCCTCGAAATAACATCTACAATGGATATTTCTGTAGTGTTGTACTGTATGGGGGAATCAAAAGGTGTTTTTTTTTTTTTTTTACTCCTTTCAGGCAACATCTTTCATTATGCTGGGTATAAAAAAAAAGGAAAAAACAATCATAACCTTGTAGACCTTGTATCCTTTCCCCGTAGAAATCTACTGAATAGAAGAGATGCATGAATACTCATGAAGAACCTGCGGTAGAGTAATGACGCTGGTTGGCCCGAATGGCAAAAAAACTTTGAAAAGCCACGCAAGTAATACAGAGTGTATATAAAATATATATATATATATATATATATAATATATATATATATAATATATATATATATATATATATAATATAATATATACATTCTATTCAGTAGATTTCTACAAGGAAAGCATACAAGGTCTATAAGGTTTATGATTGTTTTCTTCTTTTTATATGATATCCAGCATAATGGTGTCTGGTGTTAGGGTCAGAGTTAGGGACAGTTTAGGGACTGGGTTAGGGAAAGTTGATTGTTAGTGTTAGGTATGTTTTTTGAGTGTCTCGCTTCTAGATTAAAGTCATTATCCTTCTATCTCCATACAAGCACTGGCCATCATCGGCCTTGTTTTCCATCGTCCAATCTCTGTATCTATCTATTTATCTATCTATCTATCTCTCATATCTATCTATCTATCTATCTATATATATAATATATATATATATATATAAATAAAAATATATATATATATATATATATATATACTGAGAGTTTCCAGTGGACGATTCACAGGCAGATGAGAGAGAAGGATAATGACTTGAATCTAGAAGCAAGACACTCAAAAATCATAGCTTACATATTCTTGCAACCAAGTGTCTCTAACTCAGTCCCTAAACTGTCCCTAACTAACTCTGACCCTAACATCAGACACCACTGCCCTAGATGTCTATTTTTATTACACTACATAGAATAAAAAAAGAGAAAACAATCATAACCTTGTAGACCTTGTATCTTTTCCCTGTAGAAATCTACTGAATAGAAGAGATGCATGAATACTCATGAAGAACCTGCGGTAGTGTAATGACGCTGGTTGGCCCGAACAGCAAAAAAACGTTAAAAAGCCACGCAAGTAATAGAGAGTGTGTATAAAATATATATATATATATATTCTATTCACTAGCTTTCTATGGGGAAAGCATACAAGGTCTATAAGGTTATGATAGTTTTTTTTTTCTTTTATGATATCTAGGCATTGGTGTCTGGTGTTAGGGACATTTTAGGGACTGAGTTAGGGAAAGTTGGTTGTTAGTGTTAGGTATGTTTTTTGAGTGTCTCGCTTCTAGACTCAACTCATTATTCTTCTATCTCCATACAAGCACTTGCCATCATCGGCCTTGTTTTCCATCATCCAGTCTCTTTATATATATATATATATATATATATATATATATATATATATATATATATATATACAGAGACTTACCAACGGACAATGGACAACAAGGCGGATGATGGCCAGTGCTTGTTTGGAGAGAGAGGGATAATGACTTGAATCTAGAAGGGAGACACTCAAAAAACATATATCCCAATAACCAACTGTCCCTAACTCAGTCCCTAAACTGTCCCTAACTTGACCCTTACACCAGACACCACTGCCCCACATGTCTATTTTTATTACACTGGGTAGAATAAAAAAGAAAAAACAATCATAACCTTGTAGACCTTGTATCCTTTCCCTGTAGAAATCTACTGAATAGAAGAGATACATAAATACTCATGAAGAACCTGCGGTAGTGTAATGACGCTGGTTGGTCCAAATGGCAAAAAAAACTTTGAAAAGTCATGCAAGTAATACAGAGTGTGTAAAAATATATATCTATATATATAT
This sequence comes from Phyllomedusa bahiana, assembly GCA_025379985.1. NCBI lineage: Eukaryota > Metazoa > Chordata > Amphibia > Anura > Hylidae > Phyllomedusa > Phyllomedusa bahiana. Next base: position 8,782 of record JAODAL010040232.1, read on the forward strand.
ATATATATATATATATATATATATATATATATATATATATATTCTATTCAGTAGATTTCTACAGAGAAAGCATGGAAGGTCTATAAGGTTATGATTTTTTTATGATATCCAGCATAATGGGTAGCGGTGTCTGGTGTTAGGGTCAGAGTTAGGGACATTTTAGGGACTGAGTTAGGGAAAGTTGGTTGTTAGTGTTAGGTATGTTTTTTGAGTGTCTCGCTTCTAGATTCAACTCATTATCCTTCTATCTCCACACAAGCACTGGCCATCATCGGCCTTGTTTTCCATCGTCCAGTCTCTGTATGTGTGTATATATATATATATATATATATATATATATATATATATATATATATACAGAGACTTACCAGAGGACGATGGAAAACAAGGCCGATGATGGCCAGTGCTTGTAGGGAGTTAGAAGGATAGTGACTTGAATCTAGAACGAGACACTCAAAAAACATACCTAACACTAACAACCAACTTTCCCTAACTCAGTCCCTAAACTGTCCCTAACTATGACCCTAACACCAGACACCACTGACCGAGATGTCTATGTTCACTACGCTGGCTATAATAAAAGAGAAAAAACAATCATAACCTTGAAGACCTTGTATCCTTTCCCTGTAGAAATCTACTGAGTAGCAAATATGCATGAATACTCATAAAGGAACAGCAATATTGTAATAACTCTGGTGGGCATGAATGGCAAAAAAAAAAAACTTAGAACAAAAATAAGCCAGCCATGAAAGTAATTTGACGTGTGTAACAAAAAATAAATTCAGAGACTTACCAATGGACAATGGACAAGAAGGTGGATGATGGTAAGTGCTTGTATGGAGATAGAAGGATAATGACTTGAATTCAGAAGTGAGACACTGAAAAAAAAACCTGACTTTGAAAACTAATTTTCCATAACTCATTCCCTAAACTGTCCCTAACTTTGACCCTAACATCAGACACCAATGACCCAGATGCCTTCTTTCATTACGATGAGTATAAAAAGAAAAAACAATCATAACCTAACTCTGACCCTAACATCAGACACCACCGCCCAAGATGTTTATTTTCATTATGTTGGGTAGAATAAAAAAAGAAAAAACAATCATAATCTTGAAGACCTTGTATCCTTTCCCTGTAGAAATCTACTTAATAGCAATGATGCATGAATACTCACGAAGAACCTGTGGTAGTGTAACTACGCTGGTTGGTACGAACAACAACAAAACTCAGAACAGAAGTGAGTCGGCCATACAAGTAGTATGAACTGTCTATCAAAAAATAGCAGAGCATCTATGGCAAACTCTGGATCTCTAAAAACACAGAGCTCACATAGAGCATGTATTACTAGAAAAACATCTCCACATGAGAAGACTAACACTAGGAGCAACTAAAAACTAATTATATCAAGACTGTGTACAAGTGTAGAGTGAAAGCAGAGTGCTCATGGCAAACTCTAGATCTCTAAACACACAGAGCTCACATCCAGCCGGTTTTACTGGCAGGACACCTTCACATGAGAAGACTAACACTAGGAGCAGCTAAAAACTAATTATATCAAGACTGTGTACAAGTGTAGAGTGAAAGCAGAGTGCTCTTTGCAAACTCTAGGGGCCACATGTATGAAACTGTCTAGGACTAAAACTCACTCGTTTGCCCATAATAACCTATGGGCAAAAAAGTGTGTTTTAGACCTAAACAGGTTCATACATGGGGCCCTAGATCTCTAAACACACAGAGCTCCCATCCACCCTGATTTACTGGGAGGACACCTTCACAAGATCAGACTAACATAAGTAGAAGATAAAAAACAATTAAATCAAGACTGTGTACAAGTGTAGAGTGAAAGCAGAGTGCTCATGGCAAAAACTCTAGATCTCTAAACACACAGAGCTCAAATCCAGCCTGTTTTACTGGGAGGACACCTTCACATGAGAAGACTAACACTAGGAGCAGCTAAAACTAAGTATATCATGACTGTGTACAAGTGTAGAGTGAAAGCAGAGTGCTCATGGCAAAAACTCTAGATCTCTAAACACACAGAGCTCACATCCAGTCTGTTTTACTGGGAGGACACCTTCACATGATAGATTCAGATATTAAGAGCAGCTACAAAATGAATATTTTGGGGCTGTGTATAAGTGTATAGACAAAACAGAGGATTCATGGCAAACTCTAGACCTCTAAACACACAGAACTCACATCCAGCATGTATTACTAGGGAGACACCTCCACATAAGAAGACTATTTTTTAGGAGCAGCTAAAAACTAATTATATCAAGACTGTGTACAAGTGTAGAGTGAAAGCAGAATGCTCATGGCAAGCTCTAGATCTCTACACACACAGATCTCACATCCTGCCTGTTTTACTGGGAGGACAACTTCACATGAAAAGACTAACACTAGGAGCAGCTAAAAACTAATTATATCAAGACTTTGTACAAGTGTAGAGTGAAAGCAGAGTGCTCATGGCAAAAACTCTAGATCTCTAAACACACAGAGCTCACATCCAGCCTATTTTACTGGGAGGACACCTTCACACGATAGATTCTGATATTAAGAGCAGCTACAAAATTAATATGTCAATGCTGCGTACAAGTGTAAAGAGAAAGCAGAGCACCTATAGCAAACTCTAGATTTCTAAACATAGAGGATTTAAATCCAGATTGTATTTCTGAAGAAAACGTCCACATAAGATAATCTGTCACTTGAAGCAGCTGCAAACTGAATATCAGTGAGACTTAAAATAAATGAGGATTGCGGACTAAAACGTGTACAACTTAATTTTTCTACTCAAGATAACCACCAACATATGGAAAAATAATTTTTCCGTTGACATCAACGTTGTTTTAGATAATACGTGCAGGACCATGATTGCTGCTCTCTTTACCATGCCAGGAAATGTTCCAGCTCTGCAGTCTGCTGCTTCATCTTGGAAGTTTATATATCCTTTGTAATATTCATTAATGAGGGAATATGGGCCAGGAGACTCATTATTTTTAAGTGATGTAAGTGCTAAACGAACCTCATCATTCTTTATCGGTCTATTTAATTTCTCACACTATTGTCCAATGAAGGTGAGAAGTTTAACTGTATCTAAAACCCAATTTCCTGAGTCTACAGATGGTTGGAGAGTGTTATTATCTTTCCTCAGGTTATATAAATTACCACAACACAAGAGATAAGCGTTAGCAATATTGTGACGCTTCAAGTGAATTTAAGAAGCATACACACTATTTCTCTACCAGCAACACTATGCAGAGTCAACTCAAATCCATCCATGGCTTCTGCTGCACTGTGTCCTATGAATATAAAAAAAGTTGTTAAAAATATTAAAAAAATATAATGTCACACATGAACAAATTGTGGACCTGTTGGCAAAAAACAAACATACTGTATATGTATATATCTTAATGATTTAGAGAAGATCTGCAAAGAGGAGTGGACCAAAATTCTTCCAGACATGTGCGTAAACTTCATCATCAACTACAAAAAACGTCTGACTGCTGTGCTTGCCAACAAGGGTTTTGCCACCAAGCATTAAGTCTTGTGTGCCAGAAGGATTGCATACTTTTTTCTCACAACTAACACAATCAGCAAGGGATAAAATAATTATTTTCTTCACTGTATGTAGGTGTATGTATATATCTTAATGATTTACAGATACACCGTCCCCACCGTCAAGCACGGAGGGGGAAACATTATGTTTTGGGGGTGTTTCTCTGCTAAGGGAACAAGACTACTTCACTGCATCAATGGGAGAATGGAAGGAGCCATGGACCGTAAAATCCGGAGTGACAACCTCCTTCACTCCGCCAGGACATTAAAAATGGGTGGTAGCTGTGTCTTCCAGCAAGACAATGAGCCAAAACATACAGCCAAAGCAACAAAGGAGCGGCTCAAAAAGAATCACATTAAGGTCATGGAGTGGCCTAACCAGTCTCCAAACCTGAATGCCATAGAAAACCTATGAATGGAGTTGACAGCCTCAAAATCTTAATGATTTGGAGATGATCTACAAAGAGGAGTGGAGCAACATTCCTCCTGACATGTGCGCAAACCTCATCATCAACTACAAAAAACTTCTGACTGCTGTGCTTGCCATCAAGGGTTTTGCCACCAAGTATTGTCTCGTTTGCCAGAGGGATCAAATACTTATTTCTCACAACTTACACAATCAGCATTAATTCCATCACTGTGTATATATGTGTGTATATATACACATACATACATACATACATACATACAGTATCAAATCAAATAATTCCTTCACTGCATGTATATATATATATATATATAAATATATATTATATATATATATATATATATATATAGTGAGGGAATTCATTAATTGACGCCTTGCTGATTGTGTAAGTTTTCCCACTGACAAAGACATGAAGGGCGACATGTATGATCGGGAGTTGCGCCTGTTTTCAGGTGTATCCTGCGCCTCACCAGCCCGACTCCCGCTGTCGGACGCAGGGATGCGGTGTTAGGCGCAGCGTTCGCCACTTTCAGCTGCGCCCCGCATGAAGGGGCGGGCAATGGGCGCGGTGTGGGCGCAGTGTAGGCGTTCCGGGGCGGGACGCGGCGCGCTCGAAAACTCCGAGGCATGTACGATTGCGAGTCGGCAAAGTGCGGCGCATTGCAGCGCTCGGCAGCTCCGACAGCCAGACCTGGTTGATTCTGGTCTAAGTGCTCCGGCGGCAGCGAAGTGAAGCAAGAACGGAACATGAGAGGAAACATAGAAGATCGCTACACAAATCTCGGTGCTCACCGCCGTGAGGCATGGAGTATGATTCCAAAAAAAACGCCTTTATAAAGGCGGAAAACATTCTCAGAAACAGAGCCCAAACCTCAAAAATAAAAAATAATAAAAAAAAAATCACTTTCCAAAAATCTAGAACGGTGCAATATCAAGAATTAGGATATTGGAAATTGCCGGGAAATACAGTAATTCAAATTCTGAAAGCTATTCTCATTGGTCGGCAGAAACCGGCCAATCAGAATAGGAGCGACAGTGAACCATTAAAACCTATTGAGAACTATGGACCAATCATAATCAAAGGCGGGACAGTTCAAAATACAGTAAAAATGCAGAAAAGAGCTCATTGGTTGAGCTAGCGGGGGCTTGGCTATCTCGGCCAATCAGAATAGGAGCGACAGGGACCCATTATAGCCTATGGAGAAGTTTGAACCAATCAAAATCAAAGGCGGGACAGTTCAAAATACAGTAAAAAATGCTGAAAAGAGCTGATGGGTTGAGCTAGCGGGGGCTTGGCTATCCCAGCCAATCAGAGCGCGAGCTACTTCTCCCATTCTAGTCTATGGAGAGATCGGCGCAATGAAATCTCGGCGCTAACCTATGGAGAAATATTGACCAATCATATTCAAAGGCGGGACAGTTCAAAATACAGTAAAAAGGCAGAAAAGAGCTGATTGGTTGAAGCGGCGGGGGCTCGTCCAGCTTAGCCAATCAGAGCGCGAGCTACTTTCTCATAGAGTTCTATGGGGAAAAGAAATTCAATATCCAAATTAAGTTCCAGAAAATCATATTGTATAAATGATATAAATTTATCTGCATTTTGCTGAGAGAAATAAGTATTTGATCCCCTACCCCTGGCTCCCACAGACCAGTTAGAGGCTCCTAATCGACTCGTTCCCTGCATTACAGACGCTGTCTTACATAGTCACCTTTATAAAAGACTCCTGTCCACAGACTCAATCAGTCAGACTCTAACTTCTACAACTTGGGCAAGACTATAGAGCTTTCTAAGGATGTCAGGGACAAGATCATAGACCTGCACAAAGCTGGAATGGGCTACAAAACCATAAGTAAGACTCTGGGTGAGAAGGAGACGACTGTTGATACAATAGTAAGAAATTGGAAGAAATACAAAATGGCTGTTAATCGACATCGATCTGGGGCACCATGCAAAATCTCACCTCGTGGAGTATGCTTGCTCATGAGGAAGGTGAGAGATCAGCCTAAAACTACACGGGGGAACTTGTTAATGATCCCAAGGCAGCTGGGACCAAAGTCACCAAGAAAACCATTGGTAACACATTAAAATCCTGCAGAGCCCGCAAGGTCCCCCTGCTCAAGAAGGCGCATGTGCAGACCTGCCTGAAGTTTGCCAGTGAACACCTGGATGACTCTGGGAGTGATTGGGAGAAGGTGCTGTGGTCAAATGAGACAAAAATTCAGCTCTTTGGCACTAACTCAACTCGCCGTGTTTGGAGGAAGAGAAATGCTGCCTATGACCCAAAGAACACCGTCCCCACTGTCAAGCATGGAGGGGGAACATGATGTTTTGGGGGGGTTCACTGCTAAGGGAACAGGACTACTTCACCGCATCAATGGGAGAATGGACGGAGCCATGGACCATAAAATCCGGAGTGACAACCTCCTTCCCTCCACAAGGATATTAAAACTGGGTTGTGGCTGGGTCTTCCAGCACGACAATGACCCAAAACATACAGCCAAGGCACCAAAGGAGTGGCTCAAAAAGAAGCACATTAAGGTCATGGAGTGGCCTAGCCAGTCTCCAAATCTGAATGCCATAGAAAACTTCTAAATCTTAATGATTTAGAGATGATCTGAAAAGAGGAGTGGAGCATAATTCCTCCTGGCAGGTGCACAAACCTCATCATCAACTACAAAAAACATCTGACTGCTGTGCTTGCCAACAAGGGTTTTGTATTAAGTCTTGTTTGCCAGAGGGACCAAATACTTATTTCTCTCAATTTACACAATCATCAAGGGATCAAATTATTATTTCCTTCACTGTATGTATATAGATATTTTATTTATATGTATTCATTTACGTTGCACTGTTACATTCCACAGAGATAGTCAAAATTCACATTGCCTCCTGTCCCCATTGTGACTCACAATCTAAATTCCACAAATTCCACTGCTTGTTTTAGAGAGTGGGAGAAACTAGAGTACCCAAAGGAAGCCCACACAAACATGGGGAAAACATCCAAAACTCCTCGCAGATGTTGTCACTGATGGGATTTGAATCTAGGACCCTAGCGCTGCAAAGCAACAGTGCTATCCACTGAGTCACTGTGCTGCACTGTGCTAACCTCTGAGCCACTATACTATATTGTGCTAACCACTGAGTCACTGTGCTGCACTGTGCTAACCTCTGAGCCACTATACTATATTGTGCTAACCACTGAATTACCATGCTGCAAACCACTGAGCCACCATGCTGCATTGTGCTAACCACTGAGCCATTGTTCCACACTGTTCTGAACACAGAGCCACACCATGCTAACCACTGAGCCACTTGCTGCAGTGTGCTAGCCACTGCACTGATGTTCTACTAGCTTCTGAATCACCTTTCTACACTCTATTAACCATTGAGTCACACTGCTGCACTGTGCTAATCACCGAGCTGTATTGTGCTTACCACTAACCCACCATGCTACACTGTGCTAACTAGTGAGCCACCATGCTGCAGCCTACTAATCACTGAGCCACCTTGCTGCATTGTGCTAACCTCTGAGCCGCCATGCTGCACCCTACTAATCACCAAGCCACCTTGCTGCATTGTGCTAACCTCTGAGCCACAATGCTGCACCCTACTAACCACTGAGCCACCTTGCTGCATTGTGCTAACCTCTGAGCCACCATGCTACACTATACTAACCACTGAGCCCCCAAGCTCTACCCTGCTAATCACAGAGCTACCTTGTTGCATTGTGCTAAGCATTGAACCACTGTTCTATATTGTGCTAACCACTGAGCCATCATGTATATGTACAGTGCACTAGGTCAAGGATATATATATATGAGATATAAATTGATGAAACACAATTTTTAGCAGAAGTCATGTTTAATCCCGTCAATCCCATCCATTTAACTCTGTATATCTCATTTATACCTTGATGATATATTCTTGACCTAGCGCACAGTCATAATGTAAATGAGGCCGCAGAGCCCAATGGATCCCACACTTTCCGCTTACTTTTCTACCCCATTTAGTTATTGCATTAAATACAGTATATAAATTGCAAGGCATTATGGTTTCCCAAGTCAAGCTGGTTAAAAGCCTGAAAGCCGGGAGCAACTATTCCAGGAACGTGTAATTTTTTTTTTTTTTTCTAAGTGAACGGTAAAAGCATTTTTTATGTTTTTTTGATATTTTGGAAAAAAAAATTTAAAATTCACGCCATTATGTCCTACTACGCAGGTGTAGATTCCTCGCAGCTTAGCACCGTCCCCGGTAATAACAGTGATCAATGGATACATTTAGCGCAAGTGAAACAAATTGCCTGTAACAACCTCAATTATAACAAAATTGGGAGTAATTATAATAAAACTAATTACGCCCCGGCGCCTATAGGGCGGCTAATTATACCAGCGATTTTGCGGTGGATAAGTCAATGTAGAAGGTGTAAGCAAATGTTGTACATAGGAAACTGTAAGACGTGAAACGCGTAACCAAAAAAATAAGAATTACCGGGAGCTTCAATCAACACTTTCATTTTGTGCTCAGCATGAATGAGACTTCAAAGCTTTATGAAGAAAGGGAGGGAAAAAAAAAAAAGAAAAAGCAAATTGTATTTGCTCGTCCAGTGAAAGTTTCCGCCTGCCAGAACCGTTTAGTGCGGCCGCTTTACAGCTTTGTTGAGGTGTTTATCCTTTTCCAGAGAGTTCATAGCTCTCGGCATTCGGGGCAATGGAAATAAACTCAAACGATGCCAAGCATTCGGGACAATGTTTCCTGGTAAGACACAATGTTGCAAGTCATCTGCATAATCCCCTTATCCTGCTGCAGATAGGGAAGGGCCGCGGATGGTGGCCCCGTCAAATGTGACAGCTTCATTAAAGCGGAGAAACTCTGCTGCTCGGCCGAAACCACGGATCCTGCGGAAAAGGGCTTTTATATTTGGAATCTGTATCTATTCTTATAGGTGACTCCATAGCTATCTCCCTATTGGTAACTCCATAATTCTCTCCTTATTGGTGACTCCATAGCTCTCTCCTCATTGGTGACTCCATAGCTCTCTCCTTATAGGTGACTCCATAGCACTCTCCTCATTGGTGACTCCATAGCACTCTCCTTATAGGTGACTCCATAGCTCTCTCCTCATTGGTGACTCCATAGCACTCTCCTTATAGGTGACTCCATAGCTCTCTCCTCATTGGTGACTCCATAGCTCTCTCCTTATAGGTGACTCCATAGCACTCTCCTTATAGGTGACTCCATAGCTCTCTCCATATTGGTGTCTCCATAGCTGTCCTTATAGGTGACTCCATAGCTCTCTCCTCATTGGTGACTCCATAGCTCTCTCCTTATAGGTGACTTCATAGCACTCTCCTTATAGGTGACTCCATAGCTCTCTCCTCATTGGTGACTCCATAGCTCTCTCCTTATATGTGACTCCACAACTCTCTCACTATAGGGGACTCCATAGCTCTCTCCCTATTGGTAACTCCATAATCCTCTCCTTATTGGTGACTCCATAGCTCTCTCCTTATTGGTGACTCCATAGCTGTCTTTATAGGTGACTCCATAGCTCTCTCCTTACAGATGACTCCACAACTCTCTCCCTATAGGGGACTCCATAGCTCTCTCCTTGTAGGTGACTCAATAGCTCTCTTCTTATTGGTGACTCCATAACTATCTCCTTATAGGGAACTCCATAGCTCTCTCCCTATAGATGACTTTATAGCTCTCTCCTTATAGGGGACTTCATAGCTCTCTCCTTATAGGTGACTCCATTACTCTCTCCTTATAGATGACTCCATAGCTCTCTCCTTATAGGTGACTTCATTACTCTCTCCTTATAGGTGACTCTATAGCGCTCTTTTTAAATGTGACTCCATAGCTCACTCCCTGTAGGTTACTCCATATCTCTCTCCCAATAGGTGACTCTATAGTTCTATCCCTATCGGTGACGCTATAATTTTCTCCCTATAGGCGATTTTATAGTTCTCTCCTTATAGACGACTCCCTATCTCTCTCCCTGTAGGTGACTATATAGTTCTCTCCCTATAGGTGACTTCATAGTTCTCTCCTAATAGGAGACTCCATAGTTCACTCCCTGTAGGTGACTCCATAGGTCTCTCCTTACAGGTGACTCCATAGGTGTCTCCTTATAGGTGACTCCATAGCACTCTCCTCATTGGTGACTCCATAGCACTCTCCTTATAGGTGACTCCATAGCTCTCTCCTCATTGGTGACTCCATAGCTCTCTCCTTATAGGTGACTCCACACCTCTATCTCTATAGTGGACTCCATAGCTCTCTCCCTATTGGTAACTCCATACTCCTCTCCTTATTGGTGACTCCATAGCTCTCTCCTTATTGGTGACTCCATAGCTGTCTTTATAGGTGACTCCATAGCTCTCTCCTTACAGGTGACTCCACAACTCTCTCCCTATAGGGGACTCCATAGCTCTCTCCTTGTAGGTGACTCAATAGCTCTCTACTTATTGGTGACTCCATAACTATCTCCTTATAGGGAACTCCATAGCTCTCTCCCTATAGATGACTTTATAGCTCTCTCCTTATAGGGGACTTCATAGCTCTCTCCTTATAGGTGACTCCATTACTCTCTCCTTATAGATGACTCCATAGCTCTCTCCTTATAGGTGACTTCATTACTCTCTCCTTATAGGTGACTCTATAGCGCTCTTTTTAAATGTAACTCCATAGCTCACTCCCTGTAGGTTACTCCATATCTCTCTCCCAATAGGTGACTCTATAGTTCTATCCCTATCGGTGACGCTATAATTTTCTCCCTATAGGCGATTTTATAGTTCTCTCCTTATAGACGACTCCCTATCTCTCTCCCTGTAGGTGACTATATAGTTCTCTCCCTATAGGTGACTTCATAGTTCTCTCCTAATAGGAGACTCCATAGTTCACTCCCTGTAGGTGACTCCATAGGTCTCTCCTTACAGGTGACTCCATAGGTGTCTCCTTATAGGTGACTCCATAGTTCCTCTCTTATAGGCGACTTCATAACTCTCTTCTTTATAGGTGACTCCATAGCTCCTCTCTTATAGGGGACTCCTTAGCACTTCTCATATAGGTGACTATAGTCTGTGGATAAGAAAAGTAAAATATAGAAGCGTGTGAACCGGGCCTTAGATGTGTAGAATTACTCTATGGGCTTTGATATAGTTAAGGATTTCATGAAGTAACCTTTTGACATCGCGCTTTACAAATTGGAGAACTCATTGTAGTGAAGCCGTTTCACTTTATTCCTGCGAGTCAGGAAGGCAATTTTCCAGTTCAATACTTCTCTCATTTGCATTTCTAACTGCATTGTTTATATTAGTAAAATATTCCATTTTTTCCTGCATATATCTACTCCATTATTGGAAAACAGTTTGTTGAGATAGAAGAAGACCATTATAAACTGGGGTCAATACGCCATAAGGATGCCCCAAAGACCTGACTGTTCTGCTGTCAAATACGCTTTTCGACAACGACTCTACAAAATGGACTTTGTAGAAAACAGTGAAGCAAAAAGTGCTGTAATGTGCACAAAAACTATAAAACTGTATTCACTTAAAGGGCTTTTCTCACCATAAACTTTGCGGTGTACAGATAGCGTCCCATACAGACTTACCAGAACTTGACGTGGGGGCCACTCAATCTTATTGGCACTCACCTCTCTCTCTCAGGTGGCAAACTGAGCATAAATCACACCCCAAACAGTTCAGGCACCCCCAAAATATCCGCTGCCTCCATCTTCCTCAATGATCAAAAGAACAGAAATTGGAGAGAAGGACTCCGATACCCACAAACACCATTGGGTTAAACACTAACGCATTGCTCTCCAGCAGTCACAGGGTTAAAACACTTTGATCGAGTCTATGGACGCTTTTGGAGGTCTCAGAGGTAGGACCCACATCATTAGAACTTTGATAGCATATCTTATCAATATCCCATGAAACTTCCCCTTTAAAGTCATTTTCTTAACAGAGACGGACCATTACATATGGGAGCCAAATGATGTCTCTGGCTATGTCCCCTAACAAACCCTGCAAGCGGCTATGGGTAAGAAACAGCAATGTAGACATTTCCCCCACAGTGACCATAGAACAAGAAGAGCTCCGGTAACCAAAACGGGACTGAATGCAACAAGTGAACAAGACACAGTCTCTCAGCAACCAGTATAGACAGCAACCTGCCACAAAGTGAGACACAGCTTTATAGAGGGCTAGCAGTCAACCATTCCCACATAACTAAGCTCACATTTATGCATGGTCAACTAATAGTCCAGGGAGTTGTTTGAGAAATTTGCTTAGAAACAACCTTATCTGGTCTAGTAAGACAAACAGGACTTTATGTAACTGGGAACACATAACTAACAAAAACAGGACTGAATGCAACAAGCTAACAAGACACAATCTCTCAGCAACCAGTATAGACAGCAACCCTCCACAAAGTGAAACTCTGCTTTATAGAGGGCTAGCAGTCAATTATTCGCAAATAATTAAGCTCACATGTATGCATGGTCAACTAATAGTCCAGGGAGTTGTTTAAAAAATTTGCTTAGAAACAGCCTCATCTGGTCTAGTAAGACAAAAACAATATTATGCAACTGGGAACAGATTACTAACCAAGACAGGACTGAATCTAACAAACTTACAAGACACAATATCTCAGATACCAATATAGACAGCAACCAGCCACAAAGGATAACTAGAGCTAGCAATCAACCAGTGCCATATAATCAAGCCCACATGTATGCATGGTCAAAAAATAGTCCAGAGAGTTGTTTGAAACACTTGTTTCGCAACAGACTCATCTGATATAGTAAGACAAACAGGACTGAATGCAACAAGCTCACAAGACACAATCTCTCAGCTAGCAATATAGACAGCAACCAGCCACAAAGTGAAACTCAACTTTATATAGAGCTGGCGATCAAAGACTCCCAAATAATCAAGCTCACCTGTGTGTATGGTCAGCTAATAGTCCAGAGAGTTTTTTGAGGCACTTGCCTAGCAACAGCCTCGTCTGATCTAGTAAGACAAAAAAGGATTCTAAGTAAATGGTAACCGATTGTGAACCAAAACAGGACTGAATGTAACACGCTCACAGGACACAATCTCTCAGCTACCAGTATAGACAGCAACCTGCCATAAATTGAAACTCTGCTTTATAGAGGGCTAGCAGTCCAAATAATCAAGCTCATATGTATGCATGGTCAACTAATAGTCCAGAGAGTTGTTTGAGACACTTGCTTAGCAACAGCCTCATCTGGACTAGTAAGACAAAAAGGATTCTATGCAACTGGGAACAGATTACTAACCAAAGCAGAACTGAATACAACAAACTTACAAGACACAATCTCTCAACTACCAATATAGACAGCAACCAAACTAAGGAAAACTAGAGCTAGAAATCAACCACTGCCACATAATGAAGCTCATATGTATGCATGGCCAACAAATAGTCCAGAGAGTTGTTTGAGATACTTGCTTAGCAACAGCCTCATCTGATCTAGTAAGACAAACAGGACTGAATGTAACAAGCTCACAAGACACAATTTCTCAGTTACTAGTATAGACAGCAACCAGCTACAAAGTGAAACTCAGCTTTATATAGGGCTGGCAATTAACTACTCCCAAATAATTAAGCTCACATGTGTGCATGGTTAACAAATAGTCCAGAGAGTTGTCTGAGACACTTGCTTAGCAACAGCCTCATCCGATCTAGTAAAACAACCAGGACTGAATGCAACAAGCTCACAAGACACAATCTCTCATCTGATCTAGTAAGCCAGAGAAGATAAAGTAGCAGGGTCTTTCAATTCATGGGTGGCTATAAAGACTACCTATCTTCGTGGGATCCAGTACATTGGGGCATTGCATTACACAGACACAGATTCTTGATCTTTCTCTTACAGGGAACTTGTCAGGTGGTTTATACTGCCCTATCTGAGAGCGGGATATGATAGAGAGAGAAGCTGATCTCTACAATATACCAGTTTATATATATTTGAAGCAGAGACAATCTTAAAAGTGAAACTGAAAGTACCTAAGCAGTGATTGACAATTTGCTCTGTACACACACTGATACAGGGAAAGCTGTCAATCATTGCATGTGGGCGGAGCAAACAGAACTCTCACTATCTCTTAAGGCATCTTTTCATTGTTTTCTCTGTTTTTTTACTTAGAAATCCTGCTCCAAATCATACACCCCTGTATATTGCAGATTTCAGCCCCTTGCCCTCTATCACCCTTGTCCTCAGATACTGTAGGTCAACATAACCCACCGGTAGGAGAAGCCTACCTGCTTTATGCCCAAATCATAAAATATAGTCTAGAGTCACACATGTCCATAAAAACTTCTCGCCCTAAATCTCCCTCCGGACCCTGAGGGCTTCCTCCGCTCTATTAGTCGTCCTCTTTTTCGGTAATTATTGGGTTAATAGCGCCGCGCTCTTGTACATTCTCAGCTCTCAATTATTTTCTCGGTTCAGCAGCCAGAATACTTAACTACAAAATACTTTTATGTCCTACCAGTAGGGAGTAAACTATATTTAATCTGTGCTATAGTGATTAACCAGCGGAGCACACCAGCCCTGTACCCCGTCCAAATCTCAGGCTCCGTACAGAGCACTGCCCATAGATGGCGCTGTTGTTTCCTCCAGAGTTTTAGGTGACTTCATAAGGCTCTGAAGTCAGAAGTGTTGGGAGGTCATCAATATTACAAGCAGCACAGCTGCCCTCGGACTGCAGCACAAATTACCGCAACTATCGCTTTAAAAGATCTCCAGGGATAATAAGAGGTAACAGCAGCGGCTCTGCTTCACTGAACTCATATGCGGATTATATGTGAGGAAAAGACTGGAAATAGCTACAGATACTCACTGATAACGACAAGGTAAAGAGAGAAAGATAATAATAATAATAATAATAATTTTTATTTATATAGCGCCAACATATTCCGCAGCACTTTACAAATTAGAGGGTGTACATACAGACATTACACATTAAAAGTACTTACAAATGGGACACGAGGTATGAGGACCCTGCTCGCGAGAGCTTACAATCTATTATGGTGTATGGGTGAGACAAAGGGTTAAGAAGTGCTCAGTTTACTATGGTCCAGCCATGTTACATAAATAAGAGGTGGTTTACATAGAAATTGGGTGACCCAGCCACCCAGACTGTACATCTATATACAGATAAGTGCCTGTGAGTGCCCTAGTGTAGGGAGTGACAGGTGTGATAGCAGTTAGGGATCTTGGTAGGCCAGGCTGAGAAGATGTTTTCTCAGGGCCCTCTTAAAACTGTGAGGGTTGTGAATGTGCCTGATCGCCCGCGGTAGCATATTCCAGAGAATTGGTGCCGCACGTGTGAAATCTTGTAGGCGGGCATGGGAGGTTCGGATGATTGAGGAATGTAGTCTGATATCATCAGCAGAGCGGAGAGCACGGGTAGGGTGGTAGACAGAGATGAGGGAGGAGATGTAGGGAGGAGCAGCGCTGTGGAGAGCCTTATGTGTGAGAGCGATGAGTTTATACTGTATCCTGTACTGGATGGGCAACCAGTGCAGTGACTGACACAGGGTAGAGGCATCAGTATAGCGGCTGGAGAGAAAGACAAGCCTGGCTGCTGCATTCAGAACAGATTGCAGAGGGGAGAGTTTGCAGAGATAGATAAGTATAAGATAGATAGATAGATAGATAGATAGATAGATAGATAGATAGATAGATAGATAGATAGATAGATAGATATGAGATAGATAGATAGATAGATAGATAGAGTAGATAGATAGATAGATAGATAGATAGATAGATAGATAGATAGATAGATAGATTTGGGATAGATAGATAGATATGAGATAGATAGATAGCTAGATAGATAGATAGATAGATAGATAGATAGATATGAGATAGATAGATAGATATATAGATAGGAGATAGATATGAGATAGATAGATAGATAGATAGATAGATAGATAGATAGGAGATAGATAGATAGATAGATAGATATGGGATAGATAGATAGATAGATAGATAGATAGATAGATATGAGATAGATAGATATGAGATAGATATGAGATAGATAGGAGATAGATAGATAGATAGATAGATAGGAGATAGATAGATAGATAGATAGATAGATAGATAGATAGATAGGAGATAGATATGAGATAGATAGATAGATAGATAGATAGATAGATAGATAGATAGGAGATAGATAGATATGAGATAGATAGATAGGAGATAGATAGATAGATAGATAGATAGATAGATAGATAGATAGATAGATAGATAGATAGATAGATAGATAGATATGAGATAGATAGATATGAGATAGATAGATAGATAGATAGATAGATAGATACAGTCTAAATAGAAAAACTCGGGCAGTAGCGCTCAGAGGTAAAGTGAGTCCTGCACTATTGGGCTGGATCAGTGTTAGGTTAAGTTATTTAAAATTAATAAAACACATACAAAATATAAAATCTATAACCCTACGCGTTTCGTAGCCGAACACCGGCACTTCATCAGGGGCCCTAGCACTGATCCAGCCCAATAGTGCATGACTCACTTTACCTCTGAGTGCTACTGCCCGAGTTTTTCTACTTAGACTGTATCTATTCACCACGAGGCTTTTCTTCAAACGTGGGAGACGGGACTGCGGAGCTGCCGAGGTTAAGAGCTCAAACCTGAGCATTTATGCTGATATGAGAGTTGTGCCTCTGGTTTTAACGCACAACATGAGGAGGTGAGCAATATTGCTATTTTATCGTAAACTCCTGTCCTAACATAATTCACGATTGTGCGCCTTCTCTGTTTCTTTTTTATATATAACTAGATAGATATGAGATAGATAGATAGATAGATAGATAGATAGATAGATAGATAGATATGAGATAGAGAGGAGATAGATAGATATGAGATAGATAGATAGATATGAGATAGATAGATAGATAGATAGATAGATAGATAGATAGATATGAGATAGATAGATAGATAGATAGATATGAGATAGATAGATAGATATGAGATAGATAGATAGATAGATAGATAGATAGATATGAGACATATAGATAAATAGATAGATAGATAGGAGATAGATAGATGTGAGATATATAGATAGATAAACATATAGATAGACAGAGGTTAGCACAGTGCAGCACGGTGTCTCAGTGGTTAGCACAGTGCAGCACGGTGGCTCAGTGGTTAGCACAGTGCAGTACGGTGGCTCAGTGATTAGCACAGTGCAGCATGGTGGCTCAGTGGTTAGCACAGTGCAGTGTGGTGGCTCAGTGGTTAGCACATTGCAGTACGGTGGCTCAATGGTTAGAACAGTGCAGCATGGTGGCTCAGCGGTTAGCACAGTGCAGTATGGTGGCTCATTGTTTAGATCAGTGCAGCACAGTGACTCAGTGGTTAGCACAGTGCAGCATTGTGGCTCAGTGGTTAGAACAGTGCCGAACAGTGGATCAGTGTTTAGCACAGTGAAGCAGTGTGTCTCAGTGGTTAGCACAGTGCAGGTGGCTCAGTGGTTAGCACAGTGCAGTACAGTGGCTCAGTGGTTAGCACAGTGCAGCATGGTGTCTCAGTGGTTAGCACAGTGCAGCACGTTATCTCATTGTTTAGATCAGTGCAGCACAGTGGCTCAGTGGTTAGCACAGTGCAGCACAGTGGCTCAGTGGTTAGCACAGTGGCTCAGTGGTTAGCACAGTGGCTCAGTGGTTAGCACAGTGGATCAGTGATTAGCACAGTGGATCAGTGGATAGCACAGTGTAGCACAGTGGATCAGTGGATAGCATTGTTACCTTGTAGCACTGGAGTCCTGAATTCAAATCCCCTTGAGGGCAATATCTAAGGAGTTCTCCCCATGTTTGTGCGGGTTCTCTCCGCTGTCCTCCACACTCCACAGTTTAATGTGGATTTCAGACTGTGAGCCCCAATGGGGACAGGGACTCGCTGTGGATTATATCTCCATGACTGATTTTCTCTAGATCTGGTTCAGATGACCTAAAACTGTCTCGTCGTCAAGATTGAAAACCTCCTGGTGGTTCAGGGGTTAGAAAGGTAAATCTGGTCATTTAATTGGAGTAAACATGTAGACAAAGATAAATAAAGACTATTACCAAATACATCGCTGTTCTGATTTTGCTTCCTTTCAGAGTTAGAGCAATTCTAATCTCCTGCTTGTCTTCACAAGCTTCCCTAGGTTACTGTTTTTTTTATGTTTGTTACTGACAAATTTTAACTCCTTAGAGCTCTGTAGCCTTCTGTCCAGCTGTTAACATACGTCTAACAGAGCTGAAATGTCAGTCACTGCTGCAAAACCACCCACAGCCTGAACAGGAAGTGAGAGCCTGAAGCTGTAGAACCGCCCACAGCCTGAAGAGGAAGTGGGAGCCTGAAGCTGTAGAACTGGCCACAGCCTGAACAGGAAGTGGGAGCCTGAAGCTGTAGGACCACCCACAACCTGAACAGTAAGTGGGAGCCTGAAGCTGTAGGACCACCCACAACCTGAACAGGAAGTGAGAGCCGAAAGCTGTAGAACTGGCCACAGCCTGAACAGGAAGTGAGAGCCGGAAGCTGTAGAGCCGCCCACAGTTTGAACAGGAAGTGGGAGCCTGAAGCTGTAGAGCCACCCTCAGACTGAACAGGAAGTGGGAGCCTGAAGCTATAGAGCCATGCACAGCCTGAACAGGAAGTGGGAGCCTCAAGCTGTTGAACCATCAAAAGCCTGAACAGGAAGTGGAAGCCTAAATCTGTAGAATCGCCTACACCATGACCACCACACGATGAGCATATCTCACCACATAGTGACTAAATAATACTTCAACACCCTGATCACATATCACCACCACATAGTGACTGAATAATACCTGAACAGGAAGTGGGAGCTTGAATCTTTAGAACCGCCCACAGTTTTAACAGGAAGTGGGAGCCTGAAGCTGTAGAGCCATCCACAGCCTGAATAGGAAGTGGGTGACTGAAGCTATAGAACCACCTACACCATGACCATGATCACCACACCATGACCATATATCACCACCACATAGTGACTAAATAATACTTCCACACCATGATCACATATCACCACCACATAGTGACTGAATAATACCTCCACACCATACGTGAACAGGAAGTGGGAGCCTGAAGCTGTAGAACTGCCTACTGCCTGAACAGGAAGTGGGAGCCTATGTAGAACCAACCACAGCCTGAACAGGAAGTGAAAGCCTGAAGCTGTAGAACCATCCACAGCCTGAACAGGAAGCGGGAGCCAGAATTTATAGAACCGCCCACAGCCTGAACAGGAAGTGAAAGCCTGAAGCTGTAGAACCATAAACAGCCTGAACATGAGGTGGGAGCCTAAAGCTGTAGAACCACCCACAGCCTAACCAGGAACCACCCACAGCTTGAAAAGGAAGTGAGAGCTTGAAGCTGTACAACTACCCACAGCCTGAACAGGAAGTGGGAGCCTAAATCTGTAGAACTAACCAAAGCCTGAACAGGAAGTTGGAGCCTGAAGCTGTAGAACCGTCCACAGCCTGAACAGGAAGTGGGAGCCTGAAGCTGTAGAACCGCCCACAGCCTGAACAGGAAGTGGGAGCCTGAAGCTGTAGAACCACCCACAGTCTGCACAGGAAGTGGGAGCCTGAAGCTGTAGAACTGTCCACAGCCTGAACAGGAAGTGGGAGCCTGAAGCTGTAGAACCAACCACAGTCTGACCAGGAACTACCTACAGCTTGAAAAGGAAGTGGGAGCCTAAAGCTGTAGAACCGCCCACAGCCTGAACAAGAAGTGGGAGCCTGAAGGTGTTGAACCGCCCACAGTCTGTTCAGGAAGTGGGAGCCTGACCTGCAGAACCAACCACAGCCTGAACAGGAAGTGGGAGCCTGAAGCTGTAGAACCACCCACAGCCTAACCAGGAACCACCCACAGCTTGAAAAGGAAGTGAGAGCCCGAAGCTGTACAACTACCCACAGCCTGAACAGGAAGTGGGAGCCTAAATCTGTAGAACTAACCAAAGCCTGAACAGGAAGTGGGAGCCTGAAGCTGTAGAACCGTCCACAGCCTGAACAGGAAGTGGGAGCCTGAAGCTGTAGAACCAACCACAGTCTGACCAGGAACTGCCTACAGCTTGAAAAGGAAGTGGGAGCCTAAAGCTGTAGAACCGCCCACAGCCTGAACAGGAAGTGGGAGTCTGAATTTGTTGAACCGCCCACGGTCTGTTCAGGAAGTGGGAGCCTGACCTGCAGAACCAACCACAGCCTGAACAGGAAGTGGGAGCCTGAAGCTGTAGAACCACCCACAGCCTAACCAGGAACCACCCACAGCTTGAAAAGGAAGTGAGAGCTTGAAGCTGTACAACTACCCACAGCCTGAACAGGAAGTGGGAGCCTAAATCTGTAGAACTAACCAAAGCCTGAACAGGAAGTGGCAGCCTGAAGCTGGCTGTGAAGAACAGGCTCTGCAAAATAGCCTGAGGCAGAAACCCTT
This sequence comes from Phyllomedusa bahiana, assembly GCA_025379985.1. Taxonomy (NCBI): domain Eukaryota; kingdom Metazoa; phylum Chordata; class Amphibia; order Anura; family Hylidae; genus Phyllomedusa; species Phyllomedusa bahiana. The sequence continues at coordinate 29,245 of JAODAL010040232.1, forward strand.
TTAAATTCCCAGGAGAAAGCATGCATAGTTGTTGAAGTTAAACTTGTAAAGTATTGGACTGTTTGTGTCGCCTCATGCCGCAGCACACGTGTATATGGAGATGTGGGATGCTTGTTATTCGGGCACTGGTGATATCTGGGGAGTTGTAGTTGCTTGTAGTGGTTTATGCAACATGTGAATTAACCCTTTGCAGTTTACATGTTTCTCCTTTTGAAAACCCCTTTAGCTTCGGGAACCTGAAAGTTTCTGCAGCAACGTGTGAACAGTAAAGTAGTCTGCAGCATCAATCATAGGTGAGGGCATCCAAGGACACCGGCGGCGTGCAGACACCACGCAGAGCCCGTCACTCCATAGACCTTCAACGGTTTTGGTTTCAAAGGGAATTTTAAAATTCTTTGGGAAGAAAATGACTCACGAAAACCAGTAATTGAACTCCGAGGCAGAATCACATCGAAGACTGCGCTGAAATGAGCGAAAGAAGATCCCCTCGGCCCCATATTTTCAATGTTTTTTGCTACTGAAGACCAGTACTGGATTGCTGCACCAATTCCAGCATCTTTACTAAGGCAAAGATGACCACTATGACGGGTGGACGGGTCTTGGCCTCTGAAAGCTCAACGCCCGATTCCCCTAGACAAGTTCCGTACTCCCAACTGAGCCGAGGCCAGAAGACCCAGGGTGGCTAAAGGGGTAGTGACCTGGTAGTGTTCTGCTGCAGGAAGTCAACCTGCCTTGCGGCGGGCTCTGGTGAATATATGACCTACTTAGACCCCTTCCCCTGGCTGGCTTTACCCCCCCTGTGTGGTTAGAGGACCCAAAACATGCCCAAAATAAACCACCACAAAAGTGACTAAATAATCCCACAACACCATGCCTCATATCTCCAAAAACGGATAAAAAATACTAACAATCACATTCCTAGCATAGGGGGATAATCCCCCATTTTTCAGACATTCCCACCAAAAGTGTAAATTTACCCAACACCAGCATGTGTCACACACAAAAGTCCCTGAATTAAAATAAATCATGATAATATTATATAATGTGATTAATAATACAACACCATGCCCCTCTATTTCACCCCACAGTGATACATCCCCGGACTTTTTTTAGGTACATGCCAACTGCTTTTAAAAAATTTAAATTTTAATCACCCCAATAATGGGGAACTAGTGCTTTAGGCATGTGACTGGTCAGACAATTTCCCTGCAGTTCAACGAGATCAGTATGGGGAAGAAAGGTGATTTGAGTCCCTTTAAACTTGGCATGGTGTTGGTCCCCAGAGGGCTGGTCTGAGTATTTCAGAAACTGTGTCCCCTGGATTTTCAAACAACCCATCTCTGGGGTTTACAGAGAAGGCCCGAAAAAAAAAAAAACCCAGGAGCGGAGTCCTGTGGGCGGAAATGTTGTTGTTTCCGGGGTAAAGGGAAATGGGCAGACGGTTCGAGTGATAGAAAGGCAACAGTGACTCAAAAAAGCCACCCGTTACAACCCAAGGGAGGCAGAAGGCATTTGAAGCACGTACGGGAACTTTGAGGGATGGGACGAGAGAAGGGAAAACGGGTGACTCCCCTTTAGTAAGAACAGGAAATGAGGTCCAAATTTCCAGTAAAAATTGGAAATGAAGATTGGAAAAAACGTTGTGGGTTATGGTTCGATTTTGTGCGACATTCGGATGGGGAGGGTCAGAAATTTGGCGTCAAAAAAGGGAAAAAATGGGGTCCATTCCCGCCCTTTTTAAGGTTTAGGTGGTGGGTGGTTTGTCATGGGGTGGGGAATATTTTTTGGATCTTTGGGGGCCCCCCTTTGGTACAATTGGCATGTTGCAACACCCTTTTTGGGGAAATTTTGCAGAAGATTTTAGGGGTTCTGAAGGAAAAGGGGGTCAACCCCTTACTAGCATGGTGTCCCAATAAGTGGGGGGGGGTAAATAAAACTAAGAATTTAACCACTATCCCACCCCAAAAGTGATGAATATATACATTGACCACATTCACCCACATAGTGATGAATAATACCCCAACACCATGACCCCATTTCCACCCCCCAGGACTAAATAATACTACGAATCATGGCCCCAAAATAACCACGATAGTGAGTGACTAATACCAATTATGGCACTATCACCACCCCCAGTGATAAATTTCCAAGACACCCTAACCCGCATCACCCCCAATAGTGCCTGAAAAATACCCCTAACATCATGATAATATTGTCATACTAGTGACTGAATAATAACAAACCCATGCCTATCTCCCCAGAAGTGAAAATAATATACGACTTATGACCCCATATCCCAAACCCCCAAAAGTGACTGAATAATACTCGACATCATGACCCATATCCCCATGTTAGTGGGATAATACCACCTATCATGAGCACTTCCCACCCCAACCCGTGAAAATGATACCCGGGGCACCCTGAATGCATAACCCCTGTGCCCGAATAATACATAACATCATGATAATATTTTCATACATAGTGATGAAAATTTCCCCCACACAGACCCTATCCCATACTAGTGATGAAGTAAATGCCATTTCCCTGATTTTATTTTTTTTTGTATTAAGAACAGTATGGGTTGTTGCACTAATTCCGATCTTCACAAAAAAAGTGAAAAATTTTATGGGTGGCGGGTCATGGCCCTTTAAAGCTCAAGCCCCGATTCCCCCAGACAAGTTGTAATCCCAACTGAGGAGGCCCGAAAACCCGGGTGGCAAAGGGGGGGTGACCTGGTAGTTTTTTGTGAGGAAGTAACCTGCCTTTGGGGGGCCTTGGTGAAATTGACTATTAGACCCTTTCCCCGGCATGATTATACCCCCGCCCGTGTGGTATAGAGGTCCAAACCTAGGTAGGTTGCGGTTTAAACCAAAAGTTACAACCCGACCAATTCACCCCACTGTGACTGAAAAAACCACAAAAACCAGATTTATATCTCACCAAACCGTGACTAAAAAATCTAAAAACATCATGACAATATCACCACCAACGTGACTAAATAAACCATAAACCATGAACCCCCTATTTTCACCACTAATGGCATTAAAAACCTCCCCCAAATGCCCCTTCACCCAAAATAGGGCGACTTGGATGAACAGGGCTGCGCCAGAATTCTGGCATAAAAAAAGCTGTAGTAGACCAGTTCTATAGATGTACGAACATTTAGAACTGGTCTATCAGAACCAGGATTCATACATGTCGACCATAGTGACTGAATAGTACCTCCACATCAAGACTATATATCACCACCGCATACTGACTGAATAATATCACCATACCATGACCCCATAGCACTACCACATAGTGACTGAATAATACCACCACATCATGACCTTCTATCACCACTACATAAAGACGAAATCATATCACCGTATATCATTACCACATAGTGATTGAATAATACCACCACATCATGACCACATTTCATTACCACATAGTGACCGAATAATGATTTTTCCACCATACAGTGACCATACAGTGGTAGATACCAGTATACACAGTCTCTGCAGACATATAAGTCTTGTAAAGTTACATCCAGGGACTCGCAGGAGGCATCTTCTCTGTTGAATTACTCTTTTAATTCTTCTCCATCCGGTTCCAAACTGCAATAATGAATTTTCCTGATTACAACTCATCCCTGAAAAATCTTAGACTCCTCCCTTTTCCAACACTTTTCTACCAATACCCATCTCAGTACAAGCTCCCCAACCATAGTGCTGAAGATAGTAATAATGACCCCATTGTGCACCCCAAATGGCTATGAGGGTCCCGCTTGTGTACCAAGTTTTTGTCTTATATTGTGTACCCATAGAGTAGTTAAGTAAATATTAAATAAACTAGGTAGACACCCCCAAAAATTAGGTAGACTTGTAGATAAACCTAATTCTGGATAGGTATATGCACCCCTTTGTAGGTAGGTTTATAGAACACCTGTAGATAGATAAAAATAGGCCACCCTCTATGCAATTAGACCCCTTGTAGATATAAATATAGGTCACCTGCAGGTATAAAGGCCCCTGTGGGTTATTTAGAACTTCTGTAGGTAGATATGTAGACCCCATGTATGAAATCTTACAGACCCCCCTGTAGGTAGATAGACATATAGAACCTATGTAGGTAGATATTGAGGCCCTCTGTAGGCAGGTAGACCTCCTGGAGGTATATAGATCCTCTTCAGGTAGGTAGACCTCCTGTGGATAGGTAGGTATATAGAGCACCTGTAGGAGGTTGGTAGACCCCATGAAGATATACATGATTCAATTAGTATGTATGCCCCCTGTAGATATACACACCCCAAAAAACTGAAAATCACCCAAAAAAATCATCGAATACACAGCTGCTTTGGACAAAAAACTGACGTTGAAGGCACTTTGTAGGTTTTGGTTTTCGTCCTATGCTGTGTAGACCTAGCCTATCTATAAATTTGGTGTGCCCTCAAAATAACACACAGCCATCAATGTCTAAACCACAGGCAACAAAAGTGAGTACACCCATAATTGACAACAAAAGTGAGTACACCCCAAGTAACAACAAACATGAGGACACCCCCTAAGTGACAACAAAAGTGAGTACACCCCAAGTAACAACAAACATGAGGACACCCCCTAAGTGACAACAAAAGTGAGTACACCCCTAAGTGAGAACAAAATTGAAGACACCCCTAAGTGACAACAAAAAGTGAGTGCACCCCTAAGTGATAACAAAAGTTAGTACACCTCTAAGTCCCAAAAAAAAGTGAGTACACCCTAAGTGACAACAAAAGTGAGGACACCCCTAAGTGAAAATAGACAAATTGTGCCCAAAATGTATATTCATTCATTGTCAGGAGGGGGCTAAGGTAAAAAAAAAAATTAGACTGGTAATCAATGGCAGATATTTTAGAAATACAGATTTTTTTATACATAGACAGGATGTTTGCCTCATCCAGAAGTTAAAACATTCAAAGAGGGCAAAAATATACCCACTTCTATAAAACAAAAATAACCTATGCCGATTGTATCCAACACTGTCCAGTATTCCATGGATTTGTAGCGCAATAGACGCCTGATTACTGTTGGGTCGCTCCCAATGGTCCGCTTGTCAATAGAATTAGAAGAAATCAATCCAAGTTACTCTATCTGTCCACCTGCAGGGACTAGATACGATATGTAGAACTTCTGCACACCACCGATACTCCTAGGAGACTGATACACCAAGAAGATTAACAATTTAATTACTTGCTGGGAAATGGAAGTCAGGCTGCCAGCTGCTCGAGGCGCTGTATGGACTAGTTTAGACCAACGCTTAAGATGACCTCTATCCTATGGAAGGTCAAATAGCTGAAAGGCTGAGAATTGTAGCTGGGTTACTATAAGCCTTAAAAACTGTCAGAGTAAGGGGTCCGGGGCCCACCATTGGAGCTGATTCTTGAGGCCCACCAGTGGAGTTGATTCTTATGGCCTTCAATGGAGCTAATTCTTGAGGCCCACCAGTAGAGATGATTCTTGGGGTCACCAGTGGAGTTGATTCTTGGGGCCTTCAATGGAGCTTATTCTTGAGGCCCAACATTGGAGTTGATTCTTGGGGCTTTCAATGGAGCTTATTCTTGAGGCCCACCAGTAGAGATGATTCTTGGGGTCCACCAGTGGAGTTGATTCTTGGGCCCACCAGTGGGGGGTTGATTCTTGGGGCCCCAGTGGAGGATTCTTGGGGGCCCCCAGTGGGGGTTGATTCATTTGGGGCCCCCCTTTTGGGGCTGATTTCTTGAGGCCCCCCATTGGAGTTTATTCTTATTTGGGCCCTTTAAGGAGTTTAAATTTTTGAGGCCCCCCCAGTAGAGTTTATTCTTTTGGGGGGCACCATGGAGTTGATTTTGGGGGCCCTTTAAAAGGAGCTTATTCTTTAGGGCCCCCAGTGGAGTTGATTTTTTGGGGCTTTCAATGGGGGCTTTTTCTTGAGGGCCCCCAGTAGAGTGGGTTTTTTGGGGTCCCCCAGTGGAGTTTATTCTTGGGCCCACCTTTGGGGTTGATTTTGGGTGCCCACACCCGTGGAGTTGTTTTTTGGGGGCCCACCAAATGGAGTTGATTCATGGGGCCCCCCAGTGGAGTTGATTTTGGGGGCCCCCCAGTGGAGTTGGGTTTTGGTTCCCCCCCAGTGGAGTTTATTTCCTTTGGGTTTCCCCCCAGGGGGGGTTGATTCTTGGGGCCACCCGTTTGGGGTTGATTTTTGGTTCCCACCAGTAGGGGGTAATTTTGGGGGTTTACCCGTGGAGTTGATTCTTGGTTTCCCCACAAGTAGATTGATTTTTTGGTTTCCCAAACCCGTGGAGTTGATTCTTGGGGCCCCCCCGTGGGGTTGATTCATCGGGACCCCCAAATGGGTTGTTATTTGGGGCCCACCAGTGGAGTTCATTCTTGCGCCCACCGTTTTAAAATTGATTTTTGGGGGACAATGGGGGTTTTATTCTTTTGGGGGTTTAATAGAAGAGTTTGGGTTTGAAAAAAATTTCACAAAAGTTTACAATGCAAAATTTTTTTCTGGGCGGATTTTCACCCACCGGCATTTTCCCCAAAAAAACTTACATAATCTTTTACAGTATTTTCGCCACTGCCGTGTAAACCGTACCCCCGGGGGTATGGCCAACCGGGGAGTGGGGAATTTTTTAATATCGTTTTTTGAAGGTTTTTGGGGGGACAGTTCTTTCCGAGGTTTGCCGATTCACCCATCTCCTTAACCATTGAATAGCACATCTTCACCAGAAAAACGGGTGGAAGATTGTACATAATCCGAGTTTGAAAATCCACCCAGTAGGGGCTGAAACCCGCAGTTTTTTTTTTACCCGGGCGGTTTTTTCAAATTGGAAAAATTGTTTTATTGACTTCTACAGGGATGGTTTACAGTCGATTCTTTAAGATAGTTTTCAAATCTGAAAAACGTCTGAAAAACTGACTGAAAACCCTTCCATGTGGACGTAGCCCTCACTCCATGAGCTCCGTCCGTTTATGGTGACTTCACTCCCTGTTCTATGCTCTCTGCTCTAATCAGATAACAGAGTTATGGTCAGGCAACCAGGTAAACCCTAAAAAAACCTGTGAGCATCAGAGCACATAAAATGTCTCTTATTTTCCTGGGTAGGATGGGGCAAACAGTAAAAAGTTCTAGTTCAATTAAAAAAAAACCTGAACTTTAGTGAGTTCTGTTTGAGGTTCTATTCGAAAATCGAACCCCATTAAAAATCAATTGGGGGGAAAATGTTCTGGGTAAATTTTTTTTACCTATAACAGGTGAGGAGAAACTGGAATTAATCCAAAAACAGTTAAACCCGGAGGGCGTGGAAAAAACTTTTGTGGGAAAAAAATTTTTTCTCTAAGGGTCCAGGTTTAAAAAAATTTAATTTTTTTTCAATGGCAAACTGAAAAAGTTTAGGACCCGCTTTGCCCAAACAGGGGCGAAAATATAAAGGGGGGCAGCCAGCAGCAGATGCTAAGGGGGCCCTGCATTTCCCGAAAGGGGGGGAAAAGCCCCCTTTGGGCAAAATAGGGGGAAATTTTGGGGCGGGGGGTGTTTTACAATTACTGCAAAACTGCCAAAAAAAAAGAACTTTTGGGCACTGAAATATGATTTTTGCAAATTTCCCAAGGGACTCTGTATAATTTCATATCCATGTTTATAAGAGGGTTTGGTGTTTTGGATCCCGCAAATGTCACCCAAATAACAGCTTTTGGGTGTGGGAAAGAAAGAGGCCCGCAATACCAAAATCCCTAAAATATTGCTGTTTTATGGGGGAGGGGAAAAAAGTATCTAATAAGAGCAGCCCTGTACAGTACAGAGAGTGAGCTGAAAAAGGCGTTCACAAGGGGGCCCTTTTAAATTTACA